>JAOEGS010019364.1:0-21846 GCA_025447755.1 Corythornis vintsioides
CCTTATCCTGATCAGGTGGCCTGTAGTAAACACCTACTACAATGTCTGCCATATTAGTCTCCCCCTTGATCCTTACCTGCAAGCTTTCAACCTGCTCTTCATTGCTCCCCAGGGAAAGACCAATACATTCCAAATGCTGTCTTACATAGAGAGCAGTTTCACCACCTCACCTTTTGAGCCTATCCTTCCTAAAAAGGACATTATCAGTCATCCATGACAGTGTTCCAGATATGTGAGCTGTCCCACCATGCCTCAGTGACTGCAATGAGCAAATTCTTCTCAGGCATTTCATTTTCTGTTTCATTATCACAGTGAAAAACATCTATGTGTAATCATAAGATTCATCAAGAAGTTTTACAGAAGTTACATAGATAGATAAGTACACACACTCATGCTGGAGTTACTTTTTCAGGTGTCAGATGCTCATAGTAGAACTTGAACTGTAAAAATCTTTGCATGTGTGAAACTGTGCAGTAAATAGAATTAATCTTGACGGCTTTATATATTCATGTATTTTAACACTAGGGAGGACAAATACAAAGGTAATAACAGTACATATTTTACAATTGTTATTTCCATGCAAAACTCTAGTCTATTTACGTCAAACATTTTTAAAAAGTAAGCATACAAAAAAACCTCTTTATTCTTTTAAATCACACCAACACAATGCATCATTCTTGTAAAAAAAGCTGTTGCTTGCTACTCCTATCAATATTTAAGAACCTTCTTCCAGAATAAATTTCCCACTATGCACAGAGTATGGTTGCATCTCCTGCTGGCTATAAGTGGTACAGCTGTGGTACCTCAACAGCAAGTGTACCCTCATACTGGTAGTGTTTATAAAGGCTCTCCTCCCTGTGCACACAAACACCATTTAATTTTTTAAGAATTATATAACAGTAGAGTATTTACTATTAAAAGGCTATGTAATGGTAAAATGCATATATCTTCAAGAGTAAGAGACCAGCAGAGTGCCCTGCAAATGAGGCAGCAGCATCGCCTCCAGAACTGAGCATGAGGACAGCTGAGAAGATCAAGAAGGCATAAACAGATCCACAAGGAATATTAGGCTGAGGATAACATATATATATATATATAAATCTCTCTTCCAGTTCCACTGTGCACAGTGCCTTGAAGGCACACTTCTCAAGCACATTGTAAGGGATAAAGAAAAATTCATTGCCGCAGCCTGTCTTGAAGATTTATTCACAGCTTTGTACACACAGTTGTGCACATCTGGTGCACAGGCTTTTCTATTCCTCCTGGCATGATGCAGCAGGAGACACACTGCTGGATATATAAGAGCATTACCTTTATTAGCCTTTTTTTTTTTCCCTGAGCAAACTGAAATTATTATAGAGATAGAACACATTAATGGTCTCAAAAAATCTCATCAGTTTGCCTGGCATTCTAAAGGTATTTAATTTTAAATGCACATACTATCCAAAGCCAGAACTGTTAGACTGACAATAATACTCCACCTCTAATGATCTTTTTTAACAAGGTAAAACATTCTTCCAGTGTTTTGTGAACATTGCCAGCTCAAAACAGCTCAACCTTCTGTTTTTCTCTACTAAAACAAATTGTGCAAAATTAAAGTGAAAGGTCTGGCAAAGAACTGTGTTTTAGAGAAAAACACTAGTATCCAAACTGCTGCACAACCAAATAATGTAGAGTATGACCCAAACCCATAAAGAAGACCACTGTAGACAGAAAGGAAATAACTTCCTTCAGATGTTTCACAGGAAAGACATGCCAGGTGTCTAATATCTGTTTGAAGCCTCCAGAGAAATTGTGCATATCATCTTGTAACATTAGCACATGCTACAATGGTATCAAGCCCTTTGTTTGCAAAAGCTGCTCAGAGCAGACTGTCAGTGACAATAATAATTTTTGCTTATTTTAGCAGAGTAACTGAAATTACTGACACCAGCAGGTATCAGGCTATATCCATCAAAGGTGTTTGGCTTCAGAGTGCTAATTTAGTTCATGTCACAGCTTCTGGTTTGTATCAGATTCTAGCTTCAGCAAAATATTTTAGGGATTCCTGGAGCTGTGTAGAACTGCACATATAATCACAGCCTCCTGCCACGAATTTGGTGAATGTTTTGTCCAAACATTAAAAAGAAGATTATAGTTTATTTGAACCAGAAAAAGGACACTCAGTAAAAGAAACTGGCTAGCTACTTAAACACTGAAATGCATTGAAGAGCAGCACTGGCCAAGTATCGTCTGGTTTATGGTTTTGGATGAAACTTTAATTTTCAACAGGCTCTCCAAGCATCAGAACTTTGAGATTTCATGTATAAACCACAAGTGAAACAAGATGTCAGTAGGCAATATGCCATACTGGGTGAGTGCATATAGCAGTAGACTTCCACTGACAGCACAGTCAGCTCCCTCTTCTGGGACAATTGAATTAAGTGTTGACATAGAGATGTATAAAGATCACCCAGGCTAGAAAAGGCATATTGTTTTGCCACATCTTATTTCATCTGATCTGTTACAGATCCTCTCTTATTAATGTCTACTACTCCTTTTCTTCACTCTTATTATTCATTAGCTCTTTTGTTACCAACATTAATGCCCGAGTTATTAATTTTGTCATGTTTACAGACACTATCTTTCATGTGAAAGTAATGCAAGAAGGAACATTCTTCTTACTTGAGGAGGCTCCAGACTTTACTGTTTAGAGAGTCAAAAAAACACCATCTGAATAGAAAAAAAAACCAAAACCAAGAATAGAAAAAAAAAAGACAGCCAAACAAACAAAACACACACCAAAAAAAAACAAAAGCAAAACAACCAAAAACAAAAACAAGCACCACATCCAGGGGCAGCACACTATCCAGCTCAAGTGAATTTTACTGCCTCCTGAATGAATGCATTAGTCTAAATCAATGACATCAGTCATGCCAACATACTGCATATATTTAACTTGATGAAATTTGAGTAATCCCATTGTAGTGCATAATGTTGAGCATTTATTTAACATTTTTCAGATCACTTACACATATAAATAAATTATTGTAGACTACATTAATTAGCTCTGCTGAGAATTCTAATCCAAGAAATACTGCAAACACTAGAAGCAAAGAAACAAGGATTTCGATACAGCTAAGCATATTTTCAGGGTAATATGAGGAAAGAAAAATCATGGGAAATGTGCAGCAGGTCATTCCATGAGGAGCATAGATAATGGGTCATATGCATACGATCTAAGCATGGAACATTATATATGAGTAAGAGATTAACAAAGCACCACGTGCATGTGTTGGATGTGGTAAAGAAATTCAAGCATATATATATATAATTCTTCCCCAACACATATTGAAGTCTTTTGTGTTCAAAAATAAAGCCCAATAATATTATTTTTACCTGAATTTTAGAGATGAGGAAACAGAGATACAGCAGAGTGCGTTATCAGTCTGGGCTGCCCTGACCCTAAACCATGACAAGTCCTCAAACTGTTTTCTTCTTTCTGCTCTTGCATTTACTTTCCATGACCTATAGAGCCTTGTAAAAATCAGTTTATTAAAATAACAAAGTTATTTCACATTTTAAATCTGATGGTCAGGAATGGGTTTTATAGTTACAGTGATTACATAATGCTATACCCTCCAGAGAGAGATCTGTCATCCAGAGGGATGACTCTTTCACACCTAGTCTTTGATATGTTATTATTTTTTTCTGTTAGGGGGCTCAGAACCAAAGTTTATCTAGGGAACATCTTCATCAAAGTCACCTAGGGAAGGAAAGACAGTATTAAATTAGGAGTTAATCCTATACAACTCTATTGTTTAAATGATCTTGCAGACTGTAAAATTGTTTAATGTAATGATAGGTATCTTTTCTGCTTCCCAGAAGCGTGGATAATGTCCTTTGAGAGAGTTAATATTGCTTCCATACTTGAATACTAGGCTGAGATACTATATGACAGACTTCAACAGAGACCCACTCACCCAGTGGTGGAGACAGTGCAGCTCTGGTCCAGCCTTTGGTTTGACCTTCTCATATGCTGCAAGTTTTGCATAGTAAGTTGTATACAGTTAAATGAGCCTTTTTTTTGTTTAGCTATTTCCTTATATCTCTCCTGTGTTACTCAGCAAATAACTGCTTTATATAGACTAGACCTTATATATCACCCTAAAAAGTTCATTATTACATTTGTTTTTTTATTAATGAAATAGCATCGTATTTATTCAAAGAAAAGGTCTACATTTTTTTTTTTAAAAAAAAAAAGCTTTACTGGTGGCTTCTGTTCATATGCTTCCAGCAGGGATAAATGACTGATTATATTTCTGCCACACATAGAGGAACATTAGTCACTCCTAATTGGAAAATATGAGTTGATACTTAGGGGATGCACACTACGGAAACCATGGGGCTTGTGCAGTACAGCCTTGGTAGTGCATTTGACCCCACTGCAGGAACACCTTTTATTCTAATTACCATTTAGAGCTTCAAGGCAAAAAAAAAAAAAAAAAAAAAAGAGATGTTTTTCAAATAAGCATTAAATTTTCCACTAAAGTTCGTTTATAATTAGTATATAAAAGGAGTGATTTTTTTTCTCCTACATTCTCTCCATTTGCATTATGAGAGGAAACATTTTTCCATGTAAATTAACTTAACCTTCCCAGAAATTGCCTCCCATTGACACTGTGCCATAGACTTTCCTTCTCAAATTAAGTCCGGAAAATTTTTGCCCACTAAGGGCAAGTCCTCCCTGACCAACCCAGTGGCTTTTTACAATGGAGTAAATACCTTAGTGGACAAGGAAAGAATAACAGACATCATCAGTGTCATAAATTAAAATGGTATTATCTACCAAAATTACAACCCTTCAGGGGCTTACAGTTTTGATCACTGTCTGGAAATGATGTCTGCAAAGGTCAGACTATGTCATCCCTATTGCATAAAACAGTACTACCAGTTAAAAAAACAAAAAAAACCAAACAAAAAAAACCCCACAAATAAAATACAGTAGAAATTTCATCTTCTTGTTGTGTACATAGGGTGGAGTTGTTACTGTGGTCTTATAGGGCTATAAAAATACTCTGAAACTCATGTGTGATTAATAAGCCTCCCTACCATAGCCTGTGTTGATTGATTTCTTATGCATAGCATTTAGTAGGGAATGGATGACTAGCTGCAAATATTGTGTGCTGGGGGAGTAATTGAATATTTGTTCAAATTGTCTTAAGATTTTATGCTGCCACCCATCACCATACTGTCTGAGCACAAAGTTCACAAAAAAAGAATTTTAATTTCACTGTGTTCACAATTCTTCCCAATTTCATTTCCCATAAAGATGAGGCATTCTAATTTTGTTAACACAAAAAACTTGCAAAAAGGCAGTATTTAGCTTAAACTAGCTAAAAACAATTTCAACTGCCAACATTTTTTTTTATTGGTTACAAATTTTTCATTTTACCTGTGCTGGGTATTTATGTGAATCATGCTGTGGTATCATATTTCCCAAACAGCCAATACAGTGAAATGAACATGAATATTAGCCTAATTCATCTTTATTGTCTATGATCTTTAAAAATTATAAGCAAGTAATGAATGTAAGTTAGTTTATTAAGAACTAATTGTTCAGATAGGTGACTAACCAGGAATTACATAGGAAACCATCAATGACACTTTCTATAGTTTTTGAGTCCTGAATAGTTAATTCTTACCCTAACCAAAACACCTCAGAATTGCATGTCACTTCTTGCTTGAAGTGAATTTAATAATGTTTAATCTTAAGTTGTTAAGCAGGGTAAAAAAAACCCCAAACTATATTACTTAGGAGATCAGTTATAAGGCACAAGTAACAGTTTCCAGATATGAAACAATAAACTGAATGCTGATATTGAACCATTCAGGAAAAAGCAATAGCCTTTCTAAGTACATAAAAGTAATTTCAAATTAGAATTTTCAAAGCAGCTAAAATGGGTTTCAGTTGCCTCAGCACACTCGATGCTATTCTGGATGCCCACAGGTGTTTGAGCCATAGGTGTTTGCGGGTATAACCAAGGACCATGGGGGATCCTTCTGGTAGAGGCAATGAGAAGTACCCTTTGAAGTTCCAAACTAACAATAGATGTCTGTGTTAAGGCACCTGAACCCCAATCTCATAATGTTAGATGACAGTTTCTCAAACTGTTAGTAAGAGTCAGTCTTTAACTAAAATGTTCTTGGCAACTTTTAAATATAATATTAGATTTTAATATAGTGAAAATGTAGGGCAACTCTTCTTGCCTTACTCAAAACTACACCACTATGAGGACAGTGTTTTCTCTTTCCTCTTTATCTCTCTTAAGTGTTCATTTTTCTTTTATTACTGCCTGAAATAGAATTGTACCTGAATTACTCAGAATAGAAGTCGAGAGGGTATAATGTGTTGAGTAGTCACATTTTTAGAAGTCGGTCTTGAAAATTTGTATGCACGTTAAATGACTGAAGTACATTTTTCTTAACACTTCAATGTATGCAGACACCTGAAATTATTCTTCACAAGAACCTTTCAAGTTGTTACATTAGATCATGTCTTTTCTTTATGCAAAATTAGTTATCACATCTGAAGTGATTTTTCTAATAGATTGAAAGTTCCCAGAGTATTATACTGTACTGAGTACAGAGGGCTCGTTACAGGATACATAAGATCCCAAGAAACCTCTGACTTAAGCAGTACACTATATAATGCAAAGATCAGTATGGTAAATATGTCTTTCTATTGGTGTGTGGTGGGAAGAAAAAACCAAAACAACGTGCTTGAGGGATCTTTCAGAAACCCAGGAACCATTTAAAACACTAAACAATAGAGCTCAGGAGGTGAATTACAGGAAACCACTACCTACAAAAGGCATTAACAATCAAGGTGCCAAAGACTAGAGCTTCAGTGTCTCAGTGATTAAATGTTACAATGTGAATAATATAAAGGGGAGGCATACATAGATATGTGTAGGGAAATGTTTTTCAACTAATCTAAAAAAACAAGTCAATTACTAATTTATTAAACTCGTTGTTTTAATAAGTCTATCAGACTAAGACAGAGTTTAGACCTGGATTTGAACTCAACTCCCTGAAAATTCAGTGCATGGAGAGCTTGAGGTTGTTCAAGTTCATTCATCCCTAATCGAAGAGAAATGCTGCAATGTTGATTTATAAAGAAAAAAGTGCTAATCCACATTTACACAGAGTTACTACCAGTAAGGAGCTCTATTATATTGACTAAATGTCGTGGGAATTAAATTGCTACAGTACATAAAAATAGCATTCCTGAAGACAGTGAGTTATATTCCCATTCTCTGGATCTTTCTCAGTAGTAAGGAACTAGCCAGCATCCTGCTGTCCCAGAGTTAGTTATACACTGCAGAATTCATAGCAGAAAGGGTGGAGGGGAAGCAAGTCTTACGGTGGTCCAAAGTGTGGGTGCCCTGAGGAAAGAATGGGTGTTACTCTATTTTGCATCCTTCTGCTTCTCTCTCCCTTGATGAACTACAAACAAGTGAATGGTCAGCAGCTACAGATTTGACCACTGTTCACAGAAGGAATTCCTGCCCCTGAAGTAACACACAGCACATCCTCTTCCACAGCTTCCCTCAGACCTACCCTCCTGTCAAATGATCCATGTCTCTTTTCAGTCAACTCATGCTATTGGCCTCTACAGAATTCTGTGGAAAATAGTGAAGGATTTTTAACAAACTTGCACAACAGCTATAAAAGACAGACAGGAAACAGAAAAATGTAATTTGTTCTTGTAAGGATTTAAAAGCACTTTTGTGATCTTGCTGCCCTGATTTAAACTCGTTGCTACAAAGCCAGGATCCTGCCAAATATAAAGGGTTTGGATTTTATTTTTTCATACACTTATCATGACCTCATTTTGTAAAGTGCCAAGTGGATTTGTTCATTCACAACCAATCTTGATGCAGTGGATGGCAGCAGGGGGTGGGTTTGGGGTGGAGGGGTTAGTTTTAGTACATTTGATTAGTTTAATGGGACATAATGTTCCTTTCTATCTTTTCCTACTTTAAATATTTTAATTCATTCTATGAAAAAAAAAATCAGTGGCAATCTGTCAAGGGCTGCAATTATGTTTTAAATCGGGATGAATAAGTGTGTGTGTGTTTGTGAGCAAGGGGATTCATTTACATAATAACTGATGGTATTAATAACTCTCAGATACAGTCTTTATACTCCATACTTTATCCTTTGGTTATAATCTTTAGAAGGATGCATCTTTCTGTGCAGTACAACTAAGAATGTAGACATTTTAATTCTGCAGTTTTTAGTCAACTATTAGACAGCAAATGCTGATGCCATTTTGTCTTAAAAATTGACACTGTTATCAGCTGTTGTCTGGTAAGGTCTACCAAACTGAGTGTGATTGAAAACCTTTATAGCAAACCCATGCTTATGACTAATGGTGATTTTCTAGGCTTATCTTGTTCATCAATTGGAATCACTGTTCTGTTATAGATTCTGTTAATAAAATTAAGAATACTATTTTCTAATTACTAGTAAACTTATCCAAATATTAAACTTTTAGAGAGGTGTAAATAAAAAACCCTATTTTTTAATATTTAAAAATTGGCATGTTTCATAATCAAATGTTTTACTTCAATAGGACTAAAAATATTTGAAAAAGATTGAAAAATGAAATATTCTAGGAAAAAAATATTATTTTAAAACAGGTTGGGTTTTTTTTTCAATTTGATGCCTGTATAATAGAAAGAGACATGAAAAAATAATGTTTCTCAGGATCAACAAATTTTAGAATTTACTAAAAATGAAAGGGCTTTTTGTTTCTCCCATTTTGCCAGATGGTCCCCCCTATAAATCTTTTTTTGATATCCTTTAAAAACAGTTTATCCCACAGTATCAAAAAATAATTTTCCCCTCTTTTTAGTGTATAAAATCTACTTTGTCATGTGACAAATAAAAAAATAGTTGTCATTCATTCCCATTGTCTTTCCAAATGCTGAAGACAGGAAGTTTCTTTGTAGGCTTTTCAACTGTGGGGAAATATCCATTCAGGAAAGAACATAAGGAGAAGTATAAATTTAATAATATATGTAAATGTTTACGATAATATATGTGTGGTTTAAATATTATAAGAATCACCCTAATATTTTTTCCCCTCTGCCTATAATTTTCTTTTTATTTCCAAGGATGCTAATCAGAGTTTCATGTTTGTGTCTGATTGCATTCCATGATCTTTCTCAGCTTAGATGATTCTATGATTCTGGTTCAGAGCACCAAGTCCTCCCCAATACAGACTCTCAGCCTCAGAGGAATTCAAGTATAGTTCTTATAAAGCCCATTTGACCTGGAATGACTGTTGTCTTTAAGGGATATGTAACTGAAAGTTATTATATTAATGACATGGTAAAATAGGGGTTTTTTTTCAGCTAGGCAGACAATTTACCACTATAAGATAAATTAGGCTCTAGACTTCAGCCAAGCATTTTGACAGGTCACATTATTTTATTGGACTTAACACAATTCTCCTGAAAAGGCTGCTCAATATTCAAAGTAGTCAACCCTGCCTTCTTTCAGTTTAAAAAATCACCACTTCAGTTTATATTAAAATAATTTTTGCAATAGTAATCAGCAGCCACTGCGGAAAATGAGTTTTATCATTGAATAATCACACCCTTGAGAGGCTGTGGGCACACAGCTGGATCTAAGCTGGCTTAAGACAGCTGAAATTTAACTATTGCGGAGAAACCATACCTCTTGGCTTTGAGTATAAATTAAAACTAAAGAAGTATCATTTTTTTTTCACATTTATTTTGTAACATTTCATATATGTGCAAAGCTATATACATATACTAACTAAACATTGTAGACAGCAGTGCATATCACTGCATAAATACATCATGTAAATGATGTATAAATAAATAATAATAAATAAATAAATACACAAGGGCAGATTGACCTCTATCATGACAATGGTTTGAGGCTTGGTTTTCTCTGATTGGTGAGAAGAGACAAAAAAATGAGAGTTGTACCTGCTGTCATCTGTATCTAACATAACTATGTAGCCCTGGTACCCTCACAAAAGGGGGTTCACAGCACAGCTAGGATGAGAAGCAAGAAATGGCTGTGCCACAGCAGCTCTTCTGCCTCTGTCAAGCTCTGTGAAAATTCTGGGGAGAGTAAGCACCTCTCTCTAAACCCTCCTCAGCCCTTCAAGAAACCTCCTCCCATCTATTCCCCCCACAATGTCTCTCCTTTACCAGAGTCTCAGCTACAGGGAGGGAAAACAAGGTCAGGCATCTAACAAGAGATGATGGCTCTGATGGCACAATGCTGCTTAGACTAGAAAAGTCTGTTACTGCCTCCTCAGATATAAGCTGAGTGGGCAGCCTCTTTCCCCTGAAGTCTGTACCATGCACTGCTGCATACTTTGATTTACAGATCTCGTGGCTGTCCAGAAGAGCCCAGTTTATCACTGCATTTGAACAGAGTCCAGTGTGGACCACCAGGTATGGGTGAGGATGAGGAGAATGCCACTATTGTTAATTCCTAGTGATTCTCATTTCCTAGCCTTAATCAAAGTTTCAGGAAGATTTACAAACCAGAATATGCCCTGAATGTGAACCTCAGAAACTCACATTCCAGGGGTGAATAGGTAACAGAAGAGTCCTGGTTAATACTCTGAGTGGTAACACTGATCCACAGGATTTATGCAGCTCTGCTGCAGGTTCTGTTCAGACTGCTAAATTCTATATTTTCCAATATACAACTACAAAGTGTTGTTCTTAATATGCCTATTCTGAAATTACAATAAGGCCAACAAAGAAAATTTGATTTATCAAGAGATAATCATCCCCTGTAATATCGAATAAAGGTACCTGACTGCCTTCTGTAGTCAAAATTTAATATTAGCATTAATAACAACCCCTTCCCCCCACCTTAAATAATGTTTACTTAATAATTTAATTATCCAGATAATATTCATACACAGTTTATGTCTTCGCCTCTAACTGGATGCCTAATAATGCTCACATTACTGTTTATAGTAAACACCCAGAAGCAGCACTGTCTTAACACTGCAGAGTTCCCACAGAGGCATAGTGCCATGCTGCTTAATTTCCTTAACAGTGGAAACTTCTCACACCAAAATGTCTTTGATTGAGAAGTACTGTCTAGCTACTCATTTAGCTTGCATTCAGCAAGATATTTAGATTCATACCCAATGTTTAAACCTTTGTAAAGTCCCATAGAGGCTCCTGTAGCTGGTTAACAAAGCTTAATTCAGTGCTTCAAAGATAAACTCAGGGGTCTTGACTGCTGAATTAGAACTCTGTTTACTGAAGGTTTTGCTATTCAATTAATACCAGTACATAATGTTGGGCAGGGGCACTGCTCTGGCTGTGTGTGGGTGAAATGAGGATCTGCAGATGTTCCTTATGACATGGATATAGATCTCAATGTTTTGCCATTAAAAATAATAATTAAAAAAACCCTCTTAATGACAGCATTTAGATCCTGATCTTTCTTTCTGATACTCTCTTTTCTGACAATGTGTTAAAATCTATCCCTTCAAAAAAAAACAAATGTCTGAACTGAAAACAATGCAGGACGGATGAATTAAGTATTTGTATTCCCAAATTTCCCAAAACAACACAAATATTACTTTCAAAGTTATTATTTTACCAGTAACATTTCTGCAACAACTTTTTTTTTTTTTTTTATGACATAAATTTCTTCTTTGCTTCCTCTGTTACACTAGGACATGTTTTTGTTTTTCTTCTTTTGCAAGGAGTCCTGGTCATTATCTCCAAACAGTGCATTTGGACAATATCAATTTGTATGCTAATAACATTGCACCTATGTTAACACACAAAACAGTTATAGCCAATTCACATTTCTGCTCTTTTAAGACATTTGAAGAGTAACAGTTCTAAAGATTACAGAATCTCTTCTCATTGCCTTTCCTCAGTATAGCCGAAGTCTTTATTACCTAGATGTTTCAGCTCATATTAAAAACTATTGAAAAAGCTTAGAGACTCCTTGCATACACACATGAAATTTGTATCCAGCAAAAACTGTGTTTGCTTTAAGCATAACATATGCTCCCTGTTTATTAGTGAAAGCTTTTAGTATTTTTATTTCCTCAAGTGATAATGACATGATAAGAACACACCTTCCCACCTTTTTTTCCATTTTTTTTCAGTCCAACTCACCAACAACCCCAATGGTGGGAATTTTTCTTTAGTTGTGGCATGCATAGCCCATAAAATACCTTGGATAGTTTTATGGATAATTATGGAATGTATGTCAGTGCTACATCTGTTCTCTTACAGTCAGAATCATCACAGAACCACAGAATAACTGAGTGTCTTTGGAAGAGACCTTCAAGATCATCTAGTCCAACCTTCAAACCAACACTGAAAGTTCATCACTAAACCATGTCTCCCAGCATCAGGTCCACATGCCATTTAAATGCTTCCTCCAGGGGTGGTGACTCCATCACTGCCCTGGGCAGCCCATTACCCTGTCGGTGAATAAATTTTTCCTAATATCTAGCCTAAACCTCCTTTGGTGCAGTTTGCATCCATTCCCTCTGGTCCTGTCATCGTTGGGGAAAAGAGTGTCCCTCACCAATGCCGAGTACAGGGGTTGGTGTCATCTGCAAATTTACTAAGAGTACACTCAATCCCCTCATCCTGATCATTAATAAAGATACTAAAGAGAACAGGCCCCAGTACTGAACCCTGGAGAACACCACTTGTGACCAGACACCAGCCAGATTTAACCCTGTTCATTACCACTCTTTCTACCTGGCCATCCAGCCAGTTTTTTATCCAGTGCAGAGTACATTTACCCAAGCCTTACACCATGAGTTTTTGAAGAAGAATGTTGTGGGAGACACTGTCGATGGTAGACAAGTCCAGGTAGACAATGTCCACAGCTCTTCCCTCATCCAGTAGACAGGTCACTTTGTTGTAGAAGGAGATCAGGATAATCAGGCAGGACCTGCCTTTTGTAGACCCATGAAGTCTGGGCCTGATCTTTTCAGAAGATTAAGAGCTCCTGAAAGGATTTCTTTAAATAGGAACTTGAATCATAATTCAGTGTAAACACAAAATGCAAAGCCGGAAATTATTGTGGAGCTAAAATTAACTTTGGTAGCAAGGTTTCTGCCAGTGTAATAATAAAGGTCTTACTGCTAGAAAATTCACCTGTAGAAGGTTGGAAAACATTCATATAGAATAATTTTTTCCCAGGAAGCTGGAGCTGAGGTTGTATGATGTGATGTACAAACTTTGGACAGCTATTACAATGACAGCCTATAAACAAATCTACTAAGAACTCTAATTATCCTTTTTTCTCATCAATTCCCAAAGATGTGTGCACCGATATGTTTTATCTGAAAGGAGCCATTTGTCTGAGCCTGCTCTTAAATGTGTGAAGAAAGAAAAAAACACACTAAATGGACTTGATCTAGTTTGTTTCAAAAGCACAGTCCAGATCCAAATTAAAATAGCAATGTAGATACAGTCTTTGCAACCCAGAGGTGGCTGATTTTTGGGAGCTGGACAGAATTTAGGTGCTGCCCTCCTTGGTTTCTAGGCAGAAGCCAGTCATACATACTCCAGGTGTACTACGATTAACTCATATATCTGTCCTCCACTCAGCATATTCTGCACACTGAAACTGGTGAAAAGCTTACATAATTGATGAAGGAATTCACTATTTGACTCAGGGAGAAAAGCATATTAGTACTAACCTAGTACTTTATCAGAAGGGATGTGATGCATAGGAACTAGTAATGGAAACCACAAACTTAGTAACATATAGAGAAAATTAAAATCTATAACATTTACATAGATAGATTCCATTGCTGAAAGGAAAATCATAAACTTCTCTCCTCTTGATAAAATTGACTGAAAATTTAGGATTATTTTCTTCCAATCAAAAAAAATATTATTGAAAATATATTTCAGCAGTAAGCATTGCATTTTTTTTCTAACATAGTCCTAAAAAGCACCAAAAAAAACCTCTCAGTGATCAAAGCCAAATACAAACATCTTTAAAAATCCCCCTGATTCTAACTCTGGTTAAGAATAAATAGATAGATAGATAGATAGATAGATAGATAGATAGATAGATAGATAGATAGATAGATAGATAGAAAACCTGAGTCTCTGGGTTTTTGCAGCTGTAATCACATAAAAAACTGTGACTAAGAAATTACATGTTTGAGTCAGAAAATGCAAATGATTCATTCATTTCTAAAGTACAACTGCAAATGACATTGCAGTCGTCTTGCTATTTTATGCAGTACTTATGTTACTGAGTCTGTGTTTCCTGTCTCTTTTGTTTTTTTAATAGCCTTTTATTTCCTGTTCTTGCCTTGTAAGGTAGTATTTTCATTGCTTTCTTTTGAAAGGAGACTGCAAGGTTTCATGGTAATTAAGTGTAATGGAGCATGTTCTTTGACCATTTAAAGAAGGAACTAGCACAAAATGAAATAGAAAACAATGTCAGAAAAGGCTGATCAGTTTAATTCAGAGGATAAGTCAACTGGGGCCAGTGAAATACTGTCGTGCACCCTTATCAGCTATGTCCAAATCAAGGCATACCAGGAACCAAAGTAAAGGGAATGTCTTCTTCCTTTGGTAGTCAAATATATTTAGGTATCTCTTTTCATTTTAAGTAAATTTTAAATTTTTTAAAGTGCGAAACTGCATTGTCAGAATATTAACTTTTTTCCCTCTGCTTTTATTTACACCACACTATCATAAATATGTTCCCTCATTTGTTCACCAACCATGCTCAAAATCTGGCATGTAAGGAGATGATTGATTTTTAAAGTACTTGGAATTTGGATGTGTAGCTCACAAGCTTCTCAGCATCTGTTTTGTTTGGGGAAATTGATCCCTGATCCCATAAGTGAAGGTTTGTTTAGGAAACGTGCAAACAGATGTCAACAAGAGTGGATCAAACTGATGTGGCAACTGCTACATGGAGTCCTGGTCTGTGCTTAATGACAGAGCTATTCCTTGTCTCTTTCTATGTTTTCCTCTCCTTCCACATGCCCTCAGGCTAAAGGCATAGAGATACGGTCCTTGGGGTCACCTGCAACTTTCTAGACCCCTTGTTTCTGTCCCTCAGGTTTTGGATAAAAAACACACACATTTCCAGGAGGACCCTATTTGGTGTAAGGTATCTCTTAGACTCTGAATGTATTGCTACCAAATACTACACAAAGTAATATCTGGTGATTTGTTATGTGATCAGTAGATGTATGTAAACCATTATTATAGATGGTCTATCATCCCAATAGTTACTAGCAACTGATAAACCACAAATTGAAAGGTGTCTTTATTATTCATTTGTACGGCACTTACAAATGAAACTGTGAAATAAAGTATGACTAGCTTTTGTCATAGGATGTTAAATCACCATCAGAGTTAAGATCCAGCAGACATCTTCATGGCTGATAGTGTTTTGATATTTGTGTCTGCAGAAAGCCTTGAGTTTAATTTTAATCCTGTCATAGAAAAGATACTACCAGCCACTGTTGCATGTTCATGGTGAATAAATCATACTATGCCTGACAGGAATTCTGTAATTTCTTTGTCATGGAATATAATACTGAATATAAAACACAGTTCAGTTGAGCTATCAAGTATGACTTAATAGAACATTACTGTCTTTATTGAAAATGATCTCTTCTGCTAATTGCTTTTCATTAACTTTTTATTCTTGGTAAGGGGACATTACATTTTTGTAATAAACAAAAGAATCTTACTTCCTGGCTTGCTTTTTACTACCATTTGGATCAATTCAGGCAAGTGCCATTTCCCTCTGAGAAAGATGAAGTTGCATAGTTGCTCCAAAACTAGTTGTTTAGTGAATCAGTGAGTAAACTGATATAAGTCATGAGCAGATCAATGTGATTCTGATTCACTATAAATACCAAAGTGAAATCAAGAGGGCACTTTTTTAAAAGAATAATAAAACTTCCCTGATATGATGCATGATTTTGTTCTGGCAATTCAATGTCAGCAATCAATTGGCAGTTAGCAGGCCAAAAATACCTTTTAAAAATTTCTGCGCTTCAGAAACAATACTTCTTTTCCTCCTACTACTGGTAAGATGTGTATTGCTGATAGTACAGGACAGTTACATTTATTTCAATACTTCATGCAATAAAGCACGGGGTATGTATAGCATGGCTATACAAAAAGACAAGTAATTTAGATAACTAATTGACATCATTACAGATTAGGACTATTAGGAAGTGTTCAGATTTAAACTACATTTGTAATGTGTCCAGTGTCCCCTTGAATCTACGGGACTACATACATTATTTTGTGAAAGTGACAGGCTACTGAAACTAGTATCCAAACATCAAGCTTTAAGACACTTGCTGCTAATAACCAAAGTAGCTTAGCAATAATAAGTAAAGAGCAGTGCAGGAGTCTTCCTTAGGTGCTTCACATCACCTCCAGGAAAACTCTGTCCTTCCACACTGGCTCCTTTTGGTCTCCACTTTATCTAACACTGTACATAAATTAAATGTCTAAAATTATTAGTCAATGTCCCCTTTCTTCATTCCACACATTGTGGTACAGCAGGTATCAGTGAACACAGTTAGTTTGTACACAGCTTAAGTTTGTAGCCTTGAACATTTCAGACACCTTGCTTTCTGATGGAATCACCTACGTTTCCTATCAAGTCAGTGATGGAAGCAAACACCTCTGAAGTCCTCTGGAAAGAGATCTGGAACCAAGTCCACTAAAAGATTCCTCTTGGCAGCTGTTCCTCCCTAGTGTCTGTGGGTGGAACCAACAAGGCAATCTTGAGCAACAGCCCCAGACTCTGGGAATCCAATTACTTCATTATTTTCTGAAAAGAGACACTTAGTGGAAAAGGGCTAGGTCCCTTATTTGATTTTAAATAAAAATAATAAAGGCAACCTAGGCTGCAATATCCAGACTGAATTTGTTTCATTATTTGGTGATTAGAACACTTATGTAGGAAGTAAATGTCATGGGTTTTAGGCTTCCTCAGATACAGAGGTAGGAGAAGTAACACTAATACATCTACAGAAGAAACACCATTACTAAGGAGGTAAGTCATGGCTGGAGTTAAGTTCCTAGCCAGAGGTAAACAAGAGATTCTCACTTTTATCAATAATTGAGCAGAAATAAGATTTTCAGGTTTGCTACTTGGAGTGCAGAGCTTTTTATGTAATACCTGTGGGAAATATGAAAAGGACAACCTGTTCCGTAGAACCAAACTGGGTATTCTTCCTCACTGAGCCTCTTTTAATATTTTCTCATTTTCAGCTTATGCTAAGAAATCTCATTTCCACATAAGGTGGCTTTTACTCTGATTGCTCTTCAGCTGGGTCTTTGGATATTTGCATGTATTCCAGTTCATTTGTCCACAGAAGGCAGAAATGTTGACTTAACATCATTTCTACCTACTGAGCTCAGTTGCAAAATATATTTATACATCATGTACACTCTTCTCTCAGCACAGGCATTTTTTAGTATTCATTTATGATCTATGATGGCCAACCACACATTTTGCAAGAAGAGAAGCTTTCTGTGCCTGTATACAGGCCAGTTTTCTATGGGAACTTCTGTGTGTTTTAAAATTGTAAATCCCAAACTGAAATCTCTCAGTGAATGTGTGATTGTATTATTTTTACTTGTGCTTTTTTTCCTGAACCTAAATGTGCAGTCTGTGACTCACACCAAAGCTGAAGTTTTTTAATTCCTTGGACTTAGCTCCAGGCAAGCCTTCATTAATTAAGCAGCAGATGTGGTTGTGCTACATGCCAACAGTAGGCAAGAGAAGTGTATTGTAACAATTACAGTTGTCCGCTCATCAAACAGAATTACCTCTGAAGGGGATTTACCACTGAATTTGATTGCTTCCCATGTAAAATCAATAACCACAGTCTAGCCCCTGTGAGGCTTTCTGAAGTCTGTATTTCTCCCCTTTTGAGGGTACAAAGCATGTTAATTTTTTTCCTATGTAATTTTCTTCTATTAGCTTGTTAGCTTTATAATCCTGTTAATTTTTATAATTCTAATTCATTTGACTCAGGTTGAGGAAGGGACTGAAGCAATGGAGATGCCATTAAGGTTGAGTGAAAGTTTCTTAAGAGTTAGACAAAAAATTGCTGTCTGGAGAATAATTTCTGAGAAAAGTAAAGAAATTGAGTACTAAGAAACAGACTGTTTATTTAATTCCTACTCATATTAACAGCTGAGGTTTTGCAAGTGATTAATGTTCCAGGAGACTAGTCACAGCTTAGCAGTGCTTAGCAGCCTGTGGGTAAGTGCATTTTGATTTCTTCCTATGGTGAAAAATTTATATGTGAAAACATTTAGCAGTTCCTTGTAAATTTATACACTTAACTACAATTCTCACCAATTGTGCTACTATAACTTGTTCTCTTTGTCATTTGGCTTTATGGTTCCTTTTTTAACATTTCCTCTTTTGTGATATTTTAGATGTGGTTGCTCAGGTACATAAATATCTTTAAACTAAATAGTAAAAATATGCCCTAATATGTAACAATTGCATTGAACAGTCACAGCAATTACATTTTAATGTGGTTTACACCTGTGGGTTTTTCACAACAAACTTAGTTGAATACATTATTAATGAAAAGTCTGCTAACACGTTTTAAACTGTTTTATTATTTCTATTATAGCTCAGTGTACTCTAACTAGTCTAACCATTCAGGTGAATGTTGCAAGCCTGAATGTGAATTTTCCTAATATACCATAATTATAGAAGCATTAAATAATATTTTGATCACCCACAGTGAAAGCAGCATACACTATTCCTGATTTCTTGCTTCTTACACACTAACTCACAATATATATAATTAGCTTGAACAAAATTGAGGCACATCCATTTTTGGTTATTGTGTTTTAACAGGAAACTTCTGAGAGGATTGTATTTGAATACAGCGTGCAATGGCAGGGCAGTAGGACAACATTTTCTAATGTCTGTGGTAGTAAGATGATATTAAACCATAATCAGTGTTAAGAGCAGGTGAAAAAAAAAACAAACCAACAAAACAGCTGAATAAAATATTCTTGAACGTTTTTTTCATTATATTAGTAGTATCCCAATTTCCAAGATTTTTACTTGCTCAATATTCTTCTTCTTAATTTTCAGTGAACCTTTATCTTCAGCAAGTGTCCCCTGAACAAAACCATCTTATTATCTTATTAAGACCACTTTTCTCAATAGCATATCAGTCTGTGTCCCCACCATAAGAGGGACATAGATCTGTTTGAGCGTGTTCAGAGGAGGCCCAGGAGCTGGGATTGTTCAGTCTTGAAAAGAGAAGACTTCAGAGGGACTTAATAGCTACCTTCCAATACCTGAAGGGAACCTACAGGAAGGCTGGGGAGCGACTTTTTACTAGAGCAGTGACTGATAGGACAAGGGGAAATGGGTTTAAGTTGAAGGAGAATAGATTTAGATTAGATTTTTGGAAGAAATTCTTCAGTACGAGGGTGGCAAGATTTTGGAATAAATTGCCCAGAGATGTTGTGTCTGCCCCCTCCTGTGGATGCTAAAATAACTACTGCCTGGAATTTTTCTTCTTGTGGGATCGCAAATACTCCCACCAGCTGTAACCTTGGTGGCAGCTGTTCATAAAACGGGAGAGAGATGTTTTGATTATGGGTGTTGTGGCACCCCAGCCAAACACCCCAGGGGGTGGCTGGCTTCTTGTCCAATTACCTTGAGGTTAAAAGGGTATAAAAGGAGCTGTAAATTAATAAATAAATGCTTCTTGGCATCTTGGTGAAGAAAATCTTCTCTTCCTCGCTCTTTCTCTTCCTCCAGCAACTGGCAGATAAGCAACACCCTCACTGGAGGTGTTCAAGGTCAGGCTGGACAGAGCCTTGAGTAACCTGATCTAGTTGAGGGAGGTTGGATTAGATTATATCCAAGGTCCCTTCCAACCTAGGCCATTCTATGATTCTATGATATGTATATACATGTATGTGTATATTTACACATTTATAAAAGAGTGTGTATGTATATATGTGTGTGTGTGTACAGGCACATAAATTAACAACAACTATTTTCTAAACTTTTCTTAATGCAAGGTACTTGGATCCAGGATGTGGCAAAAAGTGATGAGACTGCAAGGTTTAAGCAAATGTTTTATTTGAATGTCATTCACGGGTTTGACTGTAAGGTTCAAGCAAATAATTTATTTGAACTTCACTTACAGATCTAGTATGTCACTAGTACAGGTTTTTAAGGATAAAACAATGGAAGAATGCACTATCACAACTTCAAAGAAAGAATACACTATAATAAACTAGAAAGCATGTTAAATATTATATGTGTATTAGTTAATAACCCATGATTGCACATTTACAGCATGCTATATACCCCCTTGACTCTTCAGGTAAGAATCTTTATTCTTAGAAAAGTCACCTTGGCTGATGCCCTGGCCAGAATAGTCTCCAAACAGGCAGAATAGTGTTCATATAGGCAAGATGCAGCATTGGAGATGTGACTATTTCTAGTGATCTGTGTCATCTTCGCATGGATGGGGCTTTAAGGCATTCCAAGGCTGAGACACTTAAAACACCCCCTGTGAGTTGCCTGCATGCACTACATGCTAATGAAACTTGCTTATAAACTATGAAACGGACAGTCCATACACAAGACTATTCAGAAAAACGATAATTTATATGTTTGAGATAGAAAGTTTTGATTTAAATATTAAATTATTTCACAATGGTGACACCATGTAAGAGAATCTGGAGAAGCCTACAACCACAGAAAAAAATGCAGACACTGTGCACATATGGTAAGCAGTAATGTTCTTTGATTAATTTGCATATTATCCCATTTAGCTGAAATCATGTTGCGCTGAGGAACTAACATCCTTTGGCACAGGCACAGGCACAGGAACTCTGAAGAGAGTGCAAAGTCACAAGTGCGTCAAATGAGATTCATTTAGAGATGATCCAACTGAAGTATCTGGACTAAAGTTTTTTAAATATTTGAGCAGCCAGAAATACAAGTCTGCAGTTTTTAAAATCTCATTTTTGCAGCTCCTGGATATCTTTTTTAAAGTATATATACCTTAATATATAAACATGTGTGAGTCTTTTACTGATAAATACTATTTCTGAAATACAAAGTTTTTTTCTTGAAGTCACAAGCTAACCTTTTCAAAACGTGTGTTTGCTTCACCTACACTAGTCACAGGAGAGATTTGACTACCAGACTGTCAAATGGAACAAGCAGAGACCCATTCAGAGGTTCTTTAAAATACATAAAATGAAATGGAAATTAAGTAAGCTCAAAGAGATATAGAGGTGGGTAGAACTTGACCCTGAGAACTGAGCAAAAGTAGCTGATAAGACAGCATTTATGCTCAAAAGAATAAAGTCAGCAGATAAAATATGTGGAATTGAACTTTTGGTGTGACTTTTTTTGAAGTAGTAAGCACTAAAGCTTTCCCATTATTTTTTTACACAAAAATAGCTGTTCTCTTTGTTTTCCTTTAGCTGACTTTCTAAGGGTTGGATCTTCAAGTATTCAAACTGAATCAAAGAAAAAATATATGGATATGACTGTATGTATATAGTGAAGTAGACATAGATGGTGGCATACATGCACAATCAGATACAGATTTAAGTTTGGGCACAAGTAAAGGTAAAATCCTAATAAAAAAAAAAAAAAGACAATGAAATATCATCAACCAAAAAAAAAAAAAAAACCACAAACAGCAATTGTGGAGAGTATTCTTGCAGAGAAAGGTCATGATTTACTGTCAGTGAACAACCCATGTTGATAAGACCTAATGAGCAGCTGTGAAGGAGCTGT
>JAOEGS010019365.1:0-28906 GCA_025447755.1 Corythornis vintsioides
ACCATTCATCTGTTCCCCAGCAAGCAGCCCCAGCCGTTGTCCTTTCCTACTGGGGCCACTCTCAGTATCTGGTCTAGAAATACATGATTATTCATTAGGCTATAAGTATTAGCTGATAATTGTGTGATGTGGTAAACACATGATAAATAGGATATGAAGAAAATGCCCTGAGGTGAAATCTTGACTTCACTGAAAATCAAAGGCAAAACTCCCGTTGCCCACCACTGGGACAAAGACTTCACAATCTGTGTGAGAACTGAAATAGAATTTAATTTCTCCACTTGTGAGAGCTTTTATTATGTGGTTATTTTATTTGGGTTAATTCTCTGTTATTTCTTCCAACAACAGATGGTCCACAGGGAAGCACCAGAAGTGGCAAAGTGAGTGGAGTGGGGAAGGATAAGCACAGGGTGAGCAAGGAACCACTGGTCTGTAGAGGTTAGTATATCTAGTTTCTAGCATCAACTTGCCTTTACCTGTTGGAATAAAAATCCAACTGCTATTTTTTTTTCATGTATAAATACTTTTAGGCTAAGATCAACTTGTATTACTTTTTCTTTCATATTTTAAATATATATTGAGAATGAAGTGTTTCCATTTCCTATGTGGTTTTTTTTTTTCCCTTGATATCATATGGCCTTAAGACATCATTCATTTTTTGAAAATGTGTTTTTCTTCTCTACTAACTCACTACAAATAAAGAGATAAAGAGAACATGTTGCCCTTCTGATACGCTGTAAAAAATATATATAAAAGTGGTGAGGGGGGAGAGGATTATAACATGACAACCAAGTAGTACTGAATCCAGGTGTAAGCCAGGCTGTTCACACAGTGCACAGCAGAGAAAATAGATGTCCAGACATGATTTCTAAGACTTTTAAGGAGGGTGGAGAAAATGTGACTTTCAAATTAAATCAGCTCTGAAAATACATCAGTGTTGCAGTTTAGAAGTATCATCTAATGTCAGCATATAGACTCAGTGTAACACTTCAGTTAGCAATTGAGGCTGTAACCTAAGTCATGGTATCTAAGAAGTGAGTTTAGTCAGGTTAAAGGGTATATACTAAGCTCAGAGTACCCTTTTTCTATTAAGTTTTACACACATTTTAATTCATTAACTAGTTCACAGATGTTTGCTTCAGTATCGTATAAAAATTTGATAAAAATGCAAAATGCATTTTAGCACAAAGCTAAATGCAATAAAGACAAGTTAATTTTGTAGACCAAGTGCTTCTATAATACCTTTGCTCATATTTAGAGCTGTATTAGCTAAATTATTAAGCACTCATGTGATAAAGAAACCCACAATATCTGAATGATATCTGAAGGATTTTCCTTCCTTTGGCCAAGTTGCAGAAGCCAGCTGATTCTTATTCTAGTGGGAACACTCAGCACTCGATAGGAATCAGAGCCAGTCCAGTGGGAATATGTTTTAACATCTCTTAAGAAAAATCCTAAACCCTCTTCCTTGCCCTCAGTCACTCAAAGGTGATTGGTAAAAAGCCTAAAAGCCATTTTTGGTGCCTTGGATATTGTTTGCAGGATAAAAACGCCATTTCTGGTTGTGAAATTCTGCAGACTGAAATGTTGCTGTTTATTTCAGGACACAAAGTTATGCTTTGATAAAACTTCATCTTGAAGTAAATATTCCGAACCTGAAAAAAAAACAGATGACTACTAAGAAAAATGACCTAGACTCTTCTAAATAATTATTTTAGTTCCCATAAAAATGAGTCCTTATATGCTCCGGATATAACTTCCCTGATTTATAATGACTATAATAAGAATTGCATTGTAAAAATAAAAAGCAAGCATAGAAACCTGTTATCTCTTTCTGCTTTCACTTTCAAAATACACATCTCTTACACATTTTCAGTGTATTTTCTTATGCATTATGAGAGATGACTCATCAGTGAAACTAAGAGCAGAGCTTTGTCTTAGTTATTGACTTCACAAGGGTATCTTAGCTGCTTCTGGCATTTGCATTTGGGATCAAAATGGTACAATATCCTTTTATTCAAACACTTTTCTTAGTTGCTTTTCTTCCTGTCAGTCAGTTCTCAACACCTGATCATCAGAATTCAAGTAAAGAATCTCATTAACTGTGTTAAGAAAAAGAGCTTCTACAGAAAGATCTTTAAAAATAGACTTAAAATAATACTTTACTATTAGAAAGGCTGTTCTAAGCACAGATATAAAAAAAATACTTTAAACCATACTTTTCTCCAGATTTCCCTGATATACTTAGAGGCTAATTCAGGTAAAAGAGTAGTAAACTCAAGTGTTAATGAAAAAGTTTATTATTCATTGCATTCTCATCCTTTTTTGTTTGGTTGGTTTTTGTTATTGGTCAACTTTTTTACTTGGTTAAAAATACCATATCCAAAGCAATGATAAACAAGCTGTCACAAGTTATTATTGGTTTTAGTGTGTTATTTTTCCTTTAGAGATCCTTTCAGACTATTTCATTAGTGTGTTATTTTTCCTTTAACTTTTCAGACTATTTCATGTTAACAGATGGTAATTAATAAGTTAAGCTCTAATTGCAATCAAGAGTGAATGATAATCAAATTGAAAATTAAATTGTGTCAGCAGAAGTATCCTGATATCTTTTTTTGAAAAAGATTCTATTTCTTCCCTGTTAAAATCCTAGTATTAATTACTGATGGTTGAATGTGTATGTTACTAAGTTTTGTATTATCTTCAAATTCTCCTCAGCTGAAAATAATATATCATAGAATAAGCACTGAGAAAGAAGTTTAATCTGAAATGTGTGCATCTACTATAAGTATGATATTCATGTAACTATAGAATTTCATATGGAATTTAGATTTTTGTTCTGAGATTAGCATTGGTAGAATTTGACACATTCTCAGTCTAACAGAAGAGAGAAGAGCAAATCTGTGTTTGATACATTCAGTCAGTTTAATTCATTCAGAGTTGCTGTACAAAACTAATAAGGATAATATCCAAGCTAGTTGTGACAGAATTAAATTTAATGTTAAAGTGGAAAACTTTATAGATTATGCTTTTTGCCAGACAATGGGTTGCTTATTTTCCAGAGAATGTCACAAAAAATACTATTGAACTAGAGAATCCTCTGCTCAGTTATCTAGGCTATTTTCTGCCCATACCTAATTCATTTAGTTATTTCTACATCAGCTGTGATGGATGTTCATCTTCAGTCTGTGTGGCCTCTGAATATTTCTAGCAGTGGAAATTCTGTGAATTTGTGTTAGAATCTAATTATTTTACTGTCTATTTTGAAAGTTTATTGGCTGTTTCATTCTGTTAAATTGAATCTGTTTTTTCCAGCTTTTATTATTATTATTATTCATCGTAACTCTGGTCTGACATTCAAAGCAGCACGGGAAAATCCTATGTAACTTTAAAGATCAGCAAAGGGAAGAGAGAAGATTAAACATGGGTTTCTTTTTTTCTCATGGTATATAAAAGAGGTTTGGAGAGCTGAACTCACAGGTCAATTTAATAAAGACATGAGATCAGGAAATGGAGGTAAAACATATCTGAAAACTTAGTGAACAGAAAGACAAGAGGTAGAATTACACATTAGAAATCCTCATCAAATGAAATCTGAGTAAAAGTGGAGACGTTCAAACTGTTAAAATCCATTGTTTGGTGTCCCTCTGATGAAACAGCATAATATATGAATCCTAAAAAAAATACTATGAGAAAATAACTATCTTATTCAATTGAAGAATGGATTTGACTAATATTTCTAAGTAATTATTCCTGGTTTAAGGATTGGGATGCACAACTTTGTAAAAACATACATTAGTTAAGTTGCCTTGCACTCCTCAAACAGGAGAGAGGGAGAAAATGTGGTGGAAAAGCTTATGGGTTGAGCTAAAAGTCAGGAAGATCACTTACCAGCTATTGGGAAAATTAAATTTATTGCCTATTAAATAGACAGTTAAATAGAATGGATAGTGAGAAACAAAGGAAAAAATATAATAAACAACACTTCCCCTCAAACATATTTTTCTAGGCTCAACATGTCTCCTTCATTCCTGACTTCTTTACTTCTCTGACAAAGGCAAATAGGATTGTGGGCAATTCTCACACATCTCTCTGATGCTCCTTCCTCCTCAATACTTTTTCCCTTCTGCATGGGTTCCTCTCCATGGGCTTCAGTCCTTAAGAGCAAACCTGCTCAGATCAGACAAATTCCAATTGGCCAGGGATTACTCATGTTAAATAGTCTATAAAAATATCTGCAATGTAAGTCAGAGTGCTGGAATATTTATAAAGCAGAAGGAAAGTTTTATGTATGGGGTGATAGAATCTGTTTGCTGGAATATCTCTTATGATTTTATTCAGATGTAATTCTAGTCTACTTCTGCAGACTATTCCCAATAGTATAGAGCTGATATTAGAGGCAATTCCTGAAATCTTATTTCTCCCACCTGAACTAATAACAAACTATCCATTATTAAGGCATTTTCAGTAGAGAAAAACTGCATAGAATAAAAAGATACCTTCCTAACATTTTCTTTTATATTACAAATTAAAGCTAAGATAACTGTAGTACATTTTCTTTTTACTTCATCTGTGCAGTAACAGCAACTAATGGTACATTTCTGCATTCATGTGCATATGCTCTTTCTCAAAACTTGCAAGCAAATTTTCTAAAACTCTTCATTGGTCTATAATTCAGGGATTATTTCCTCTGCTGCTGAAGCTACTGACTGAAACTTCAGATTCAGCACTACACAGGAGCCTAAGCCTATGATCATGACAATCCATTTCAGTCTAAGACTCTCTAGCTTGCCTGGCACTGATGTGTCATCATTGTACTGTGTGTATATCAGCATCTTTAAGTTGACTGACAGTGTGACACCAGCTCAGAAACTAGCATTGTACACATTTAATATATTATGCTTTAAGGACTTTAGCTGTTAGCACATATCTGTAAAATGCTGATATAGTCAGCAGTGATATTGTATTATATTGTTAGAAAGAGCTGAGATGGCACATTTAAATCCAAAGATACAACTCGGTTGTAGTCTAAGACCATTCTTTTTATTGAATCACTGTTTTATTTTTCTTTACATTCTTTCCTTTTTTTCAAGTCTATGTGACTTGAACTGACCTCTTTCTTATTGGTATTCTACTAGATTAAATTTGGGGTTACTGGTACAACTTCCCTATAAGAAAGTATCATTGAAAACCATATACCTGGGGATCTAATTAGAATAATTTGAGAAGTGTTAAAGCCAGCCAAGTGTTTCAGCTCTTCTGAGTCACAGCAAGATTCACTTTCCAGGTTCTATTACTAAATGGATATTAATGGTTCCCTATGCTGCTGAAGCTTGTTCACTTGACAGGTATAATAGCCTGCTGGAAGCAGTTGGGTGTTATTCCAAGTCCCTGCCCATCAGATAAATATATTTGTCCATGTATGTCCTTTTTCAAAGACTGAATCATAATATAGAAATGTGAAGAGGGGCTGTTGGGTCACTTAATATGTTTCTGCAAAGGGATATTTCATTTCAGGTCTGGAAAGTAATTTATCTTCAGAAATTATGTCCAGGTGTTATTTGGTATGTGTTCAAGATAATTCAGGCTTACCCTTTTCATAAGTATTCACTAGTGGAGTATGAAGCTCTATATACTTGGCAACAGCAGTTGCATATTTCTGTGGTTTTCAGATTTCTTTATTTTTCCCCTTCTGCTTGCTATCATCTTGCATCACTTTTATTCAAAGTACTCTTAGATAAGCTATCAGCAGGTACCAGAGCCATGTGGGAAACGTGACCTGCTTATAAATTACATCTTAACCTGTGGAGATGTATTCTTTCGACACAACAGAGTATACAGAATAAGACCTTTCTATTTACCTTGGGGACTAGCAACTTCTGCTGAGAAAACAAGTGTAAAGAAATGAAGGGAATCAAATACTTTGTAAAAATGCCTCATGCCCAACTTGAAGGCAGAGAATCTTTTATGCTGCAGGCATTACAAATCTCTGCTGCTATCGCAGTGCTGGAGCAGTGTACATCTAAGCTCGGGTGATGGAGCTCAGGCTAAATGCATTCTCTTCCTTCAAAATTACTAACCTAGATTCAGGGGTAATGTCTATCAGTTCCCTAGCAGACAGGGGTGAGGACATGGGGTCTGTTTTGCAGGTTTGAGACTGTAAAGTAGGGAGGATTGCAATCAAAATATGCCCCTGGTTCAACTGTGGGCTGTGGAACAAGGAATAGGGCCAGCGGGGGGCTCTTTATTGACTGACATTCTAAAAATACAATACTGTCTAGAATTACATTATTCTATTTTGTCATCTCTGTTCATTGTGTTCTTCTGATATTGCAGATATTTATTCCTTCTAAATTGTTAGAGAATCTTAAAAGGTTCTGCTCTTTTATAGGCAGTGGTTCAGAAGCAGCGAAGTGAGATTTTTTTTTAGTTTTGATTTGTTTTTACAAGGAATCTGACTTAATTGTGTCTTAGAACCACAAAGATTGAGGTAGTTATGCTATTTTTCAGTGCCCCTTGAGATGTATGGAACCATGGTATCTCCAAAGCCCTGGAAAATTCATGTTATGCTTCTGAAATTCATTTTTCCTGACCTTGCTACCTTAGATGTGTCTGATTACCCAAACTGATTATGGAATATTTTACCTTGATACCTTATGTTTTATCTTTGAAGTATTACAGAGCACTTCATAAAGCTGTAAATTAAATACTGATAGTGCACTAAACGTGTAAGTAAATGCATCAGCAGTTCTGTACTCAGTCATGACTTATGCTCAGTTATGCACTGTAGAACTTCTTTTATGAAGAGGAATGCTGGCAGGGATCCCTAAGTCATTTGACACGAGTTCTCCACACTACCACCTGAACAGATCATATTTTAGAGACGGAGGTCATATTAAATAAAAATAAAGATGACTATAGTGTGATGCATTTTAGGTGTGAATTTTCCATCCTATTTTACTATTTTATTTTGAGTTTTAGCACAACCAGTCATTTAAGATAAAAAAAAAAAAAAAAAGGCATTTTTGTGATTAAGAATAATTTTACTGGAATTTTATATTTACAAAATATAAAATGTTAGAAAGATAATAGTTTAAATGTAGAAAAAATATGGATGGAATGCTTCTAGAGCATCAGCTGTGACACAAGTACTAAATTAACATCAGATACTTGGGGCAAATGTCATCTGACAAAGAAGAGAAATGTGAGAGGGCAAGTTAACTTCAAAAAGCAACAGAGTCTATCAGTTGGAGTCAGCATTCGTAGGAGCACTGTTATATCAGATTTATTAGCAAGCTTTTTGAAAGTGACAGAAATACCACCTCTTAATGTTGTGAATAACAAGTAAATCTGCCTTTACAGGGACAAAACGTTTTCATTATGGCATAGAGAATAAAACCTTCCTAGAAACTGTCAGGAAACAAGGAAAACTAAATAACTGCTTAGAGACACGCAGCAGAAAAATAAATTTTAACAAGGTCAGGACATAATTCATATCATGCTGTAAACACCACAACAAAAAAATCTGCAGATACACTGCTGGCTGCCAGGGATACAGAAGTCATGGCTGCCCTAAATACTTATTTACAACACAGAAACTTCTAGAAGTATTTACTGAGGATAATGAGAGTCAATTTATATCAACAGGATTTTAAACTTACATGAAACACAGTGCCATTAAGCACTGGAGTGATGGTAGAGGAAACAAGCCAACTGTGAGTGCAGAAGATAGAAATGAGACCACAGAAAGCAATTTGGCTTTCGCAGCTGGAGTAGAAACATTTTAGAAGGGAAAGCAAGTGAAATTCTAGTTAGGTGGCTGATGAAGTGCTCTGCACACAGTCTGACCACAGAGATCAGTTCCCCAAAAGGAGGTCTCACCTGATGTCACATTGTACAGCCAGGGCAATCAGGAGAGGGAGTTAATCACTTGCACAATCAGGGTCCAATTACTATAAAAAATATTAAATGTACCTTCTCCAGGGAGCTCCTGCTGTGAGATGTGGTGGCAAAAATACAGACCTGGGTGCCCAGAGGTGTGATTCATTGCTTCAAAATCTTGAATAAAACAAATGTGTTCATGAGATTAAACCTAAGATCAAATTTACCAGACCAAATATCCACCTATATGAACTCTCTCTGTAGACACTGTTCAGTGTAGTTTGAACTAAAAGAAATCTTTTTAAAAGGTCAATGTGAAGAGTATTTTAAAAGTGCATTTCTATTAACTATCTAAATACTATTACTTTATCATTGTTATCATTATTGTCATTATTATTAAGTTGTCATATATCTTCTGCCTAGTTTCTTGAAAGAAAGGTAGTAGTGAACCTGAAAAAAAATATGAACCTGAAAAAAATATTTAAACTGAGAGATTAACTATGGCCTGTCTGGGTCCATCTAGCTGTTTATGCTTCAAGATACTGTTCTAAGTATCTTCTATGCTTTCACCACTAGCAAGACAATTTAGCAGGTTTTTCACTTTAGCTTTCCTCTTTTTGCTGTCATATCTCCTTCAGCTGTATCACTTCAGATCATTCTGTGGCAACCTTCTGCATTTATTTGCTTTGCAGGAATTTATTAGGTTTGCAGAGTATGATCTAGTATGTCATAAACCCACTGGGACATGACAAGTGATCAGAAATATTTTAAATTAGGTTTGCCACTGGACAAACTATGATATCAAATTTCACCCTAAGATTTCCAGTTACCCTCAGTACATGGTGAGAGCAATTGGCATTCAGCTATATTGATGAGTAGAGTGTGGTGTCCATGCAAAGAGACAGGAATCTTCTGTGCAATTTTTTAAGAGACCACAAAGGATACACACACCAAGGCTACTGTCAATTTTTTGCCAAATACAGCTACATATTTACTTATATCTAAATGTGATTGACAGTTTATGAAACCCTTCTACATAGAGAACAAGATAAAGGAAAAACAACCTAGTCTATATGTAAGAAAAACATACATTGTTGTATACCCAAGCTTGTTTTAAAATTAGTCCATTTTATCTGCTTCAATGCACATATTTTGCTTGTCAGATAATTGTTCAGCTGTCTGAATGCAGTCACTTTTGTTATTAACACAAGTTAAATTGGAATTAACCTTGTTCCAGCCCTTAGTCTTTTATAAAGAATGATCTTCATGTCTGTAGACTAATTGCACTGAGAAAGTTCACTGCAAAGATGTAATTAATAGTCCATAATGTTTGAGAAGGTGACATTTCCTACTTTCTTTGAAGTCTCAGTTTGGTATTTGAAAGCTAGTGTAAGGTACTGAATCTAGGATATTTAATCTGGAGTGGTGTCTAGTTAGTAGTTAACTGAAACTGCTTCTTTTCCCCTAACGGCAATAAACCAGAAAGGACTAATTACCCCTTTTTATAGGTGCAATTTGAAATTAAAACTCTAGAGAGGTCATGAGTAGTAAACCACTGTTATAGTCGATTTCACCATCTGCACCTTGAAATTGAGACTGTGGAACTAGAAAGAAGTCACACAGCATTTAGCACCAAAATCCCCTAAACAATATTTTTGTTGTAGGGAAAATTTTCAGGAAACAGTGACAATTCAGTGCTATTTTCTGATTCCTTTTAAAATAACTTTCTTTAAATAAATACACATTCCATTTGATCCCTGATTAGTACATAATTGAAATTCATTCATCTAATGTTGGTATTGATATTTTTGTGAGTTTGATGAAGCTTGCTGCATCAATATATTTTTTGCTTCAGTCTATGTGAAGAAAGCTTTAGGAGATTCCTCCAGTGAGAATGGCAACCACACTTTTCTAAATCTAACAGAATTTATTACTATGTTTTTTGGTGTATTTTTTGGTTGGTTGGTTGCTTTTGTTTTGGGCTTTTTTTTCTATGAATTATCAGGCTTTATTAACTTCAGTGTGATTCCTTAGGCTTCAGATTTTTTTATTGTTTATTTGCAAAGTTCTGTATGTTTCTGTATATTCACAGTTTACCAAAATGAGAAACTTATACATTGGTTATTGGTTTCTTAAATATACTTTTCAGTTAGGCTGAAGTTGACAGAAAAAGAGCAAGTTTTATAAATATCAGCTGAAGGGTTGGCCACTTTCACCATACTACAATTCCTTTTCTCCCTCTGCTGCAGATTTTGTACTCTTGAATGGAGAGAACTTTACATTCAGAGATTTCATTATTTTCAAAATTTTTAGCTCTCACTGACAGATTTGGTTGTACTTTTGGACTTTCATTTGGTGATTATCAAGCCACCTCATAAGCATTTTCTGAAGTGTGCACACTTGTACAGCACAGTATAATTGTGGAACCTTAGTTGAATAAACATCCACTTGAATTGTCTCAGGGTCTAGAAGAACCTCCTGTCCTGAATTTGAACTGCTTAAAAAGCAGGAAAACTTCATTTTGGACATGATTTTTCTTGGTTTTTTTCCCCAGTCAGTTTTTTTCCTTATACACTTCCCTGAAATAAATAAACAAGCCAGAACTATATCAGAAAAGTGGTTTGGCACCCTTTCTCTTGACACAAAGTGTTCTGCATTTAGGAAGGAGACTTGCTCTGCTTGTGGTTTTTTTAGCAAAAGATCTTTGAAATTTTAAGAAGAAAAAAATAAAACAAAAATGAAACAATCAATAGCAGTAATATTTTAGAGGATAAAAAAGTCCAACAACCTCCAAGGAGCTCTGTATTGGTTTCTATGAAAGTATGTAGTTGTCACTATTTTATTCTATCCATTAACTTCATATAAGCTCCAAGAAATGCTTTTGACTGTGTTTTTCTCAAGTATGCCCGGAAATAAAATTATGTTTCAATGGAGGTTTAGCTTCAGTCAATAGTAGCCTGAAAATTGAAAAATGGGATCTTGATTTTTGAGATATAAGCAAAAGGTTCAAAGCAATTTTGCCAGAGAGGCAAAAAATAATGTAAATATATTGCTAGTGCAGGGTAAACTTTGAAGCAGACAAAAATGCACTTCTGAGATTCCAAGCTGCTTCTTCAAAGCATGTTTGGTTGATTTTGGGGGACAGAGGACTTATTAGTACTTCATGAATTCATAAATTTTCACATGTAGCTGTTGCTGTCCATAAAGGTGGCTCAGCCATAAATTTTTGTAATTTACATGCACATTTTTAATATATAGTGTTTTATAGATATGCAAATAAAAGCCTTATAGAAGTGGTCTTAGATAGTTTAAAAACAATACTTGAAAAATGTCAATTTGACTAGAACTCCTATTATATATACACACACACACACACACAGGGATTTGTTTCTCCTTTTTTTTTTGAAAAGCAGTCTTGTCCTGCCTCAAATGATTTCCCAAACCTTAGTTTATATATAGAACTTGGAGTCTATTTTGCCCATGTTTGAATCACTAGACCAGTCATATGAAATACGAGGTGTCATACCACTCCATGTAGTCCCATAATGTACAAACACATCAAAAAAAAATCTCTGAAAAATAAAGCAAAAAGGCTTTGATAAAATTGCAAACTGCTTGAAAAAAAAATCCTTTAAATCATGTTAGAATAATACCTTTTGACTTATTTATTTCATTGACTTTAAATGCTTAGTTAAACATACAATGCATCAAAGTAGATAATATGGCCATTTATTTACAAATATTTTTTAACATTGTTTGTAATTTTGCTGTAATCAACAAGTCTTGTCAATGTCTGATTGGGGATGACTGCAACCCCTAAATTTGTCAGAGGATTAATTGTCTAAGAGTAAGATAGATTTATGGGCATTAAAACAAGATAGCAAGAAAACTTGAGAAAATTTTATTAACTAATTGATATTTGAGATTCCATAAAACTTTTTAATAAGTGGGATTTTTTATTTATTTATCTGAAAGACATAAATCTGGAATCAAACCAAATTTTTTAGCTGGACATTCTAAGAAAAATCCCCAGAAATCTTTTTTCTAGTGGAATTTTAGAAAACTCAGAAGAGGTTCCTGACCTAGAAGGAAAAATCTGTTTAAAATCAGAAGGAAAATAACCAACTGAGAAAATGTAACTGCTTAGAGCAGTAGGTTTCATCAGATTTTGGCAGAGCTGGGGCAATAAATGACAGCAAAAAAAAGCATTGCACGGGACCTAACATAGTAAAGATGATACATTTTTTCCAGAGTCAACAATGTTCTTTTTTCTGTTGTATCTTCAGTCCTCCCATTTTTTTTTCCTAACTTCTGCCCCGGGACAAAGCTGTGTTTCTGGTGATTTACATTGCCTCAGAGCACTCTACTTGCCAATACTGTTGGCTGATGTCTCCTGTCATGAGCTGTAGTTCTAATGCGAGGATGTGTCAGGAGATAGGAGGAGAAAATTGAGAAGTTACACAAAGAAAGGGCAGATGTCCCCAACTGTGTTTCTCTCCTCACACACAGGCAGTCTGTGTATGGAGAGATTCTCCATAAGAATGCGTAAGATTCATGACAGCACAGAAGGAGATGTAGAATCCTGTTTGGTATAATTCTCCAATTTTCTGAATGTTTATCATGAGGTTTTGGGTCTGCAAGAGCAAGAGCAAATCGAAATTGCAGACATCTCAGCTGGAGATTGGATTTATTATGTGTGAGAGAACATAAGATTCCCCTCTAGTCAAACGTACAAATGCAATAGCATAGCTCGAGCTCACATAATCTTCTCTGTGGTGCCTCTCATTTGGCTAACCACCATTGAGCTATCTTAGCAGGAAGGCTCTGCCTCTACAAATTCATCTTCAGTGCCCAGAGACACTGCAAATGCAGTGATCCTTTCTAACAGCTATTTTTGAGAACTCTCTGGTTTGTCCTCTCAGAGGGTAAGGAAACACCTGGAATATCTAAGATACCTATGGTAGAAGGTGCCCTGGTTCTTTCTGGTCTAAGAACTCTCTTACAGTTCCTCCAGTGACAGAGGAAGGGAAAGGGACTGAGTGATCTGTAATTGTCTTTGTAGTAATCATATTATATATTGAAAATATATTAATGCATATAATTTTGTTTCAATAGAAGTGAAAGTCAAATAGTAGTTGTACTTCCTAACTTTAATTATCTGAAAGATTACTTTTATTAAGTTTATAGAATAGTGTAGTTGTCACAGTGATAAGTTTAAGTGGGGGAAAATATTTTTTTAAAGCAAAAGGTACATCTTCAGCAAACTTTCTAGTTAGGGATGTAGATACTATTCTAGCAGGCAGTGATACCAGTGACAAGCATATTACCAGACATTTTCTGATAAATACATCTTAATGGAGAATGTTAGTTTATCTCAAATTAAATTATGGAGAGAAAAATACTTGCTTAAATTACTTTCCTAATTGGAATTGTTAACATATTTTATGATTATTATTTTTTCTAAGAATGCTCCATTGTTGTTTCAAATAACATCTAAAACCAAATTTACTTTATTGTGGTGTTTGTATTGAAAGAAATAAACAACTTGATTACCTTACAAATAAATACAAAACCATTTGCATTTCCATATTCCCTAAAATATGAAAAAATAAGTTAAGAAAGCAGTTGAATATGAAAATCTCCTAAAAACAATGTTTCATTGTACTGACAAATAATCACATCAGGACCTTGAAACCTTACTTTCAGGACAATTTAACATAAGTAGACAATAATAATAGCACCTGTAATAATAGCAGTCTAATAAAAATTGCACTACTGTAACTTTTGACATTTTAAACTTGATGGTAGATGAATTTTCTCTAGTATAGATATTATGAGAAATGGTGAATGACTGTTACCTTTCCACCTTTTATTCTTTTTTTTTGTTATACTCTCTGTCATCTCTTTGGTAAGCTCAAGAATATCAGTATATTTTGATCTCCATTGTATGGAAGTTTATCCTGAATTTTACTATCCATTTCTGGGTCTTTTCTAGTTTTATCATGCCTTTTGAGACACAGTGAGTGTGGGGGTTATAGAACTGCCAGGGTTTTTTTTATCAGTTTATTTTTTATTTTATATGTGGGTGCATAATCTACTTGTACTATATACTACAGGGAATATTTTACATTATTTTTTAATTTTCCTTTCTTATTAATTGCCAAGTCTCTACTAGTTTCTTCAGTTGTGCAGACCACTAACCCACACTTTTTGGTGTATCTACAAGCAGTGGTACCATCCAGTAATTTCAGACTCAAACACATTAAATTATAAGGTTAAAGTCTTTGTCAAGTTAAGAAGAAAGGAAGTTTGAAAAAGGTGTTTTTGTAATAAAAATGAAGCTAGCTTTGCTGTAAAATAAGTATAAACAAAATCATAATAAGGACTAATACATGTGCACAGTGCTTTTTGCTACAATTGCACAGTGTTATGCAATGTGCTCAGAAACTTCCATACTGTAAAAGAAATCCTCTGACAATCCATGTTGCAGGTTACTTGCTAGAAATTTATGAAATATTTTTATGATAATGCTGGAAAATTTGTTTTCCATAATGCTCTATCATTTTCTCAACAAGCACATGCAGTTTAACAGAACTCACCTTTAACATATTTGTAGACATTGAAGAGGTCTCCCTCAGTCTCTTCTTCTCCAGGCTAAAGAGCCCCAGCTCTCTCAGCCTCTCCTCATAAGGGAGATGCTCCACTCCCTTCAGCATCTTGGTGATCCTGTGCCAGACTCTCTCCAGTAGCTCTTTGTCCCTCTTGAACTAGGTTGTCCAAAACTGGACACAGTATTCCAGATGGGGCCTCACCAGCACAGAGTAGAGGGGGAGAAGAACCTCCCTTGACATGCTAGTAGATACAGAGACACAGGGTATTGTTTTTTGAAGTTATATGTCGTAGCATTTTGTACTCTTGAATAGCTACATTTTGGGGAATCATGTTTTAATGATGAAAAAATATTCCCTTTGTTTTTTTCCTTTGTACTTAACTGCCTTCTCATGATTACTAGGATTATGTACCTGGAAAATAGTTATGACTTGTATGAGTTTAATGAGATTTTAAGATATTAAAAATACAGATAAATGCAGAACTGAGTAGTCTTAAGATTCCTTAGGGAAGGAGAAGGCTTTAAAGTCTCTGAAGGAGTCAGAAAATATTATTGATAAGAATGAAAAAAAAAGTATCTGCTTTTATCATATAAATATACTAAGAACCTTGAAGTGATACATATGTTTTTGGATGGATTACTGGGTGATATGTGTCAGCATTATTGACCACTGGTTTGCTTTGAGACTGTTACAGCTGATCATAACCCCAGTCACATCTTGTTTGTCTGATGTGTCTGTAAGGAAGAGTGTAAAAGAGTGCAGGTGAAATTGCTGCATTTTGGGTTGTTATTGACTTTGAATCTCTGCTTAAAATCTTGATAGACCAGGACACTATGTGTCTATGCAACATACAAGTTGAGCAGTGATACAATGGTTTGAATATACCATTTATTCCATATTTTTTTTCTTCTTAAATATGTTATGGGAGAAGGTTTAAAGAGGTGTGAAATGTAGTGTCCGTAAGTGGAAAGAAGTTGTTGAAGGAATGTAGTAAACTAGAGAGAAGCCAAGGACATCTCAGTAATCTCATTTGCTTGCTTATTAACAATGATGCAGCTTTCACAAGACTGAGAACCCCACCCAAATTGCTGCACTGCCCATCATCATTTTACATGCTTCAGGCTCTTACCTGTGAGGAGTTCCTGGAATATGTACTGCATTTATCTGCCCAGGACCTTTAACATGTATAAACTCTTTAGTCAAGGATATAATCCATAACAATACAAACCAAAGGAAAATACTGGGAGAAATCAAAACCAGTATCCAATGTACCAGATATCTGATGAACCAGGAAATCTATTTGATAGTGACAATAAACCTAGGAAGTGAGCCATAACTGTGCCTCAAATAAAGGCAGGGAAAAACAAACACAACAATATCACTCCAAGAGTCTTCCCCAAACAAATATGGAGAGACATACTGTCCTGATCTTTAATCATAAAGGGGCAGGTTGACTTAAGAGCTCATGTCTCCATGCTGACGTCTGGGGAGAGGAAAGCTTCTTCCTTCTAGAGCTTTGGCTCCCATGTTGTAGGAAGGCTTCTACTAATATTGGTAGATGCTTTTTTTTGTTTGTGTTTTTTTTGTTGTTGTTGTTTTTTGTGTTGTTTTTTTACACACCAACCCTTAACTGTAATAGGATTAGCTGCTTTGGGTGGGTGTTCTATATTCCAGTCCCACACAGCTCATGTGAGCCCAAGTTCTGATCTCAAGCACTGTTACTGTTACAGACTGTGGGATCAATTAATACTATTAGCATCTACAGGACCATCTTAGTCCTTTCTAATTGGCACAGGAGCTATCAGCTGCACAAGAGCTATTAGTAACATGGGTGATCTTAGGTTAAAACTGGATCTCAGAAATAAAGGGTTAGAAACAGTGCTCCTCTCTATTTGTCTGCTTGCAGATTTTGCCATTCTAGGTGGTGCTGGAGCACAGTACTGCATAGAAAAGATTTAACTTCTCCCTCCATTTTTCTTTTTTAACTTCTGAGCTTCCACAGCTAACAGTGAAAGATAAAAAAGCTTTATAATTCTGTCACCTAAATACTGTTTAAATTCCAAAATAGAGGCAAACCATTCCCACCACCTAAACTCTGTCTCAAGACTTTCCTAAGCAGCCTAAACAGGAGATTGGTTAATCTGGACTTCATGTCCATTTTTAATATATGCCCTAGTATTGCAGATTCCAGTGTCAATATGTCTAGCATGTCAGAATTCACCATCTGTCTTTCAGGGTTGACAAATTGTCATTGTCCCCATACAGACATATACTTGAAGTTCACAGTCAGGTGTCCAGTAAATATGTGTCTAGTGGATGCTGGGGAAAGTCACTGTAATGAGGATTTTCAAAGGTATTGCAACAGCACTGAATATTGTGAGAGCAATAGGAAAATAGTAATGCTTAACAACAATACTTTACATGGTTAGAGATCTGTACAAACATTAGCTAAATATCACAGTGCCCCTGTGAGGTACTAATTAGAGATGGAAAAGGCCCATTACTAGATTATAAAATTTCATTCTCTTGCCAGAGCAGCACACATTCACCCAGCAGAGGACGTAGCAGATACTCAGTTACTGCTGTGTTCGATCTTTGCACCCATTGTGACTATATTCTGATGTGAGACTTCCTTGAGACTGTAAAGGGACTTTGCAGATTTTTTAAATAGTGTTGTAACTGAAGTGATTCTTTTTGAGGAAGATAAAATGGACTTTTATTGTCCTTCTCCTTCCCTACTTTTCAATGTCGGTGGAAAGCGGTGTATTTGATTCTCCTCAAAAGGAATAAAGGATGAAGCTGTTTAAAGATGGGTTAGCAATCTCTTGCTTAGAATAAAAAAAAGATAGGAAGGACTCTACATAATAAACTCCTCCAATACTACCTATCTGCCACCAGTTCAACACTGATGGTATAAAAGTGAGACATTTCATCAGTAAATACATAAAAATTTTTTCCATTACTAGATGCTTTGATAGAAACACCACTCAATGTGTATATACTGTATTTCATCAGGTCTCCAAGGCTGCAAAGCTCTTGGGATGTTAAACACCTGCTCAAAATACAATAATCAATACAACAATAACCTTCACTATCTGTCTTCATCTTTTAGTGGTGTTTTGATCAACTCTTTACCTTGACAGTTCCTGTATTTTGACTATAATCATGACAAGACACTTCTGAATAATTGCTGAAATTGTAGCCCCAAGATAACTTTCAGCATGTTCAAGACCCTTTTTTGCTTTTTTTTTTTCATGAAAATCCATGCACTATGGAACTCTTCGTACGAGCATGGAAAGTGTGGGTCTCGGGAGCACACATGCTGTAGTTCTGATGATTGTGATATTAGCAATAAGCCTGTTCAGGGTAATGAGCCAGGGAAAATTGAAGCAATTGCTGTCTGGGGTCTGGGACAGATCAATTCCCTGATCTGGCTCTTCATACGACTTGCACCAGAGCCAGTAGTGCCTGAGGAGTAGCTTAGGGAATGTGAATCTGAGGTAAGGGAATGAGGGAAAAAGTAACATTTTTGGAGGGAGGAGAGATATGAGGTAAGCTCACACCACTGCATCTTACTTAGTTTATAATTTATACATAGGAAACTTTAATGCAAATGAAAGGGAAAGTATGGGCTAAACATAACTTGTGTACTTAACAGTGTTTTTTTTTTTAAAAAGATCAAAGAGCTTTCTACACACTTGGTCAGAGGATGGACTTGATACAAGATTTGTCAAGTTTTCTTCAGTCAGTGCTAATCTCAATTTAAGTCTTTAATATAAAGAAGTTTAGATAACAACCTTTATCAATTAACATCTTGGCTTATGTCTGCCTTAGATATTTCTTGACATTTTTAATTTTTAACGCTACAAAAAATGTGGGTTTAATATACAGTATACACTAGATAAATTTCTCATGAGTTTGCTACTTTCAGAGTATTAGTTTTTGACCCATATTAGCAACCCTGTAACTCCAAGCAGACAGCTGTAGAAGTTGGATAACTAAGGCTCTTGGTTGGTAATTTTCCAGGAAGACTGGTCTGATAACTGAGAAAAGTGGAAGCCAGAAAAATAAGGTCACTTGTCTGACATGCTGTTCTGCTGATAAGCATGAAAGCCTTAAGTACTTCTTAGTTCCTTCAGCTTGTCATTTTAAAGTAATATTCATTATAGAATCAACTGAAATCATTCTGTGAGTGAAATACACTCTTGTAAACAAAAAACTTGAGTTTTCAATTATCAAAGTTTTCCTTTGGTTTTCTTATCAATCAGAATCATTACTTATCTACTTTGATGTAACACTAACACCTGAACTATTAAGAATCAGAGGAAAAAAAATCATACATGAGTTACACTTATTTATAGTTACTATAGTATTAGCTTCTATGTTAGCATGGGATTCTTTTTTCCAAACACATTTGAGACCAAGTACTCTTTTCTATAAAGTTTATTGAATTATTAATGACCAAAACTATATTTTTCCAATGTTAACAGCTGTCTTGGTGCCCTAATTATTGCTAAATTGTTTTGAATATCAGCTAATCTCATCCATGGTATAATTGCAGTTGGTTTTTATTTTTTATTATTTTGTTATATTAACAAAAAAAATTTCAGAGAGCTTTGATTAAAAAAAAAAAAGAAAAATGTAGAAAACTTGGTTGGTGAACATGGATAGAGAGAAGAAATTTTGATTTTGAAGCAAAAGTAAGGAAAATCAGAGAAGAAAGGAGAGAAACTCACTTTCAAAATCAAATTTGAAAGGCCTTTCATGTTATAAAATAAGGATTTAATGTAGAGATTTTAACATGCACCAAAATGTTTGCAGATTCACTTGAGCTAACTGGTCTGCTGAATGATGGTGAGATATTTTAAAATTTCTTTTTATTTTGAATAATTATATTTTTCAAGAATTCCTCATCATTTACATCAGATTTTATGTTTGTTCTCTGACACACATAAAACATACATAAAATATAGCATCAATCTGTATTATTAAAAATGTATTTTATTAATTAGAAAAAGATATATGTTGAAAAAGAAAATGCAGATATTTTGATTAGTTGATAATACCCAGAAGGAAAAGCAAGATGTCCCATTTAGAGATGTTATAATAATTACTGTTTTTTGTATTCAGTGCATTGGTGAACAGGCTGCTCCAGTCACTGCTGAATCCCACAGATGCAATTCTACTTCACAGCAGACTATATTTAAACAATTTTCTTAGTGATATAGCCTTAGTTTATCATAAATTCAGTGTTTGCCCTATACCAAACTAGACACAGGGTCTTCCTGTGGGGAATATGAAAAATTGGCTTCTAGATTAAAATTAAACAGAAAATCAAGGAAATATAAAATTCAGAGTGTGCCAAAATATTTTGTCCCTTGAAGGTAGTGAATGATTTATGCAAACCAATTTAGTTTTTGTGTTGCAGGCATTAAGCAAAGCCAAGGCTTACTAATGAGTTATCAAGAGAATGGGAGAGCTAACTAAATGGGGAATCCTTTTAGTGCTGTCAGTGGTAAATTAAGTCTATCAGGATCACAATAAGAATACACAAAGCAGCCAGTAAGTATTAGGTTAATTACCTTTGTTGCCTTGAAAGGTTGGAATTTATCTGGGAACAAAACAAGGAAAGCTTTTGAGTCTTCATTTTTGTATTTCTAGGCATACATTGCATATTTAAAGATTCCCTGAGTTGTGGAAAACCTCTGCTAGTTCAAAAGGAAAAAAAGGGAAAAAAAAAAACAAAAACCAGTGCTCCGGTTGCAAACTTTGACATCTGGGCTCTGCGTTCTCACTGCCTACTATCTGAGCTCATCTCATGTATGGATGGGTGGGGATCATATGATGTAGGGATAGGATGTTGCCTACTGCAGTTTGGGTTTCTGAAGATTCTTACCCATATATGTGCAATCTTCTTCTTGAAATTTCAAGATTTCATAAAAGTTCAAGAACTGAGAAAACACTTCAGAAAAGAGTGCCTAGAGTGATGTGTTATAAAAGCTTAAGTATAAATGCCTCCTATGATCAAATATACTGAGGTTCATATGGCACTACTGTGACAGCACTGTCATTGTAAATGAAAGTAGTAAAACAGTCAGAGTATCTCTTGGGGAAAAGAAATGAAAATGGAGTATGCTTTCAGCTTTTTGTTCCAGAACAGAGCCTAAAGAAATGCCACAGGCAAGTAAATTATATGTCCTCCTATCTGTTTGTCCACTAGGGCTAGTGGATTCCTTCACTTTCAGCTTTGCACTCTGAGTCAAATACTGCAGACTTGGGGATCTACGCAGCCTTTGTCTTGCTGCTACAAATGTTAGTTGTGTTATTGGGTACTTTATCTCAAGGCTGAAAGGGGTGGAAGCACATTAGCAGCTAGTGTTCTAAAAGGCAAGTCGAGCTATTTCTATTAAAATATATAAAGGGAAAAAATCTAAGCAATTCCAAGGCCTATAAAAATAATGAATGAGATATGCTGGCCCATTAGATGCCTTTTTTTGTTGTTGTTATTAGCTAAATAGCAAGTTTATGCTTTAGTGTTTCTGTTTCTTTTTGCTGCCTCCCAGCCCATCAAGAAATCTGCTGACAGAAGGGAAGACATTTTTCTTTCTTCCCCAGGCATATCAGCCTTAAAGGGAGAATAGAGAAATTTCCAAATAATTTATTAACAATACCTTGAAGCACATTAAAGACAGTATCACATTAATTTCCCTGATGACTAATGTGTGCCTCTGCCTGTCTCCCACCCCAAAAATTAATAACTTGTTAAAAAGAGAGTTCAAGAGATTTATGTCTCAAATGCCTCTCATTTCATTCTCATAGGCATCTGCCTGCACAAGGAAAGCCATATTGATTACCACAGTAATCTACCACTCATTTTGAATAGACAGCAAGCTTGAATGATAGGCAGATTAAATTCTTTCAACCATCAAAATGAAACTTTTTAAATTGAGATTCAGTTTTGTAGAAGATTGTTAGCAGCCTGAATATCTTTCTGAAATGCAGAATATAAAGGAAAGCCCCTGTGTGATATGGGAAGTTAGGCAAAAAAAGGGGGGAAACTGTATTATCCCTAAGAGGAACCAAAAATACCTGTTGCATTTTGGTTTAGTTTGGTTTGATTTGGTTTTTTTCCTGAGTCACAGAGCATAAGTGTGAAAAGTCCAGAACTGAGTATATTCACAGAAAACTGTATAAAAGAGCAACTCAAATCTGAACTCCAAGCACACGCTACACCTTGTGTGTAAAGGGTCTGATCCTGCAACATCTGAGAGTTGCTGAAAGACCTTCAGGCTTTAGAGCATGATGATGTACTAGGTCAGGTACTCACAGGCTGAAATGATCTACTATACTATAAATCCACTATTGTTGATTAGATAAAAAAAGTTTAGATTTTACAGATTTCTTTAATCATGTATATTTATAGCTAATTTCTTACAGAATAGGTTATTCCTGTTTCAGAAAAAAAAAAAAGTCAGGATTTTTGTTGATAGAGATCATACCTCCTCTAGCTGATGTTACAAAGTGCAAATATGGTGCCCTGTGAAGGTGTAGGGCTGGGCTAAGAAGGGGAAATTGCAGAACCAGACAGAAGATGATAAACAAAATGGTTCCTAACTGTTGGAACAGCTATTAGAAGATGTGGAAGATCTTTCTAGTCCTTCAAGCTTTATGAGATATTATGGAGGTGCAGAAGAGGCCGAGAGCAGGTTTAAGATTCCCCTCTTTTATTTCACACACATGTATTTTATGACATGGAGTTTGTCAGAGGGATTTTTTTTAAATTAATGACCCAAAGTTCTTACAGGTAAATAGATGTAAAGACATGACATCTGTTTATCACACAACTTGTAATGCCTCTGGAGGAAACAGTTTCTACTGAGGAGGTCTGAACAACTTTTGTATTATCTTTTATTCTTTTAAGTAAAGTCTAGGCTATGCTCTAGTAAAAAAAAAAAATATCAGAAGGAAACAAAGTCACAGTTACTTCTCTCAAACACAATAAAAGCTAAGCTGTCCCACTGTCACTATTGCCAGATTTATATGCCAAACAAAAGCCTATGTTCATTTTTTTCAGACATTACCCTTAATCAGCAGAATTTTTGAAATAAAAGCTATATCTGATCATTGGCCTTAAATCTTAATATTTTGTCAGGTCCCTGCCATTACTTTAGAATGTTTGAATACAGATTAATAAAAGGAAGATATGTCTATCCACTGCAATCATGCACCTATTAGAAGAGTAAATATCTTAACAGCTCTAACCATAGTGAAAGCCAACACAAACAAGGTTTCAATTCAAAAGAATTCAGTTTTCAATATAGGTGAAAACAGGATGGATTATCAGTTATTTGTGACTACCACCTCACTGTTTATTTTGCTGAAGATTTGTAGTGGTAATTAAACAATATTTACATTCACAGCACTATAGAATTGATGCTCAAGGTTAACATTTACCTCAGAAATACAGTTGCTAAATGATAAGCATTTTTTATTTTCTTACAGTTCCAGACTTTTGTCTGGTTAGCTATTGACTTCTTTTTCAATAACTACCAAACACAATGAAATGTGTTTAAAAAGATCACATTTTTAATTCACTTCCATTTGTCTTCTTTTCTCTCTATCCCATAGCTACACACAGCTCTTCTCAGGAACTGATGTTTTCTGAAAATCTCCTGTGACTTTCTTTTATGATCCAACTATCAGGTTTAATTCAGAATGCAGAAATCCCACTCTGCAATTGTAGGACTACAGTAGTGTATGGAATAGGTTTGATCTCAAGTCTCTAATCCCAAAACTAATTTTGACCTATCTGAAATAGGAATTCCTTTATCTGCCTTTTTTCTTTGAATAATTTACTCCATTCAAAATTCAGAAAAGTAGCACAAAAGTATATTTTCATCCAGTAACAGTTAGAAAAGCATCATCAGACTAAGTTACAATACCACCAGATGTAGGCCACAGTCTCTAAAGGTTTTGCTAATCTCAATTTAATCAATAGAGGGAAAGTCTACACTGAGAATGGAAGTAGAAATAGTTGATCAAAATGCAGAAAAGAGAGCAAAGAAAGGAATAATCTTCAAATGGATAAAAAAAAAAACTTGGGAAGATTAGGCATGGCAATTGACTGTTGCATCTGATTGGTCATAATACGTCATACTGTGGACAGCCAGTAGTACTGGTTGACTCAAGAGGAATAGAGATTAGCAGCATACACTACCACCACCACCACCACTCTCCTTTACCAGACTGATATTCTCAGGTAGCATCAGTAAAAATGCCCTAACCATAAGGGTATCACAAAGTAGCAGTCTGTTATTCCAATAGTCAGCACAGCTTGGTGTGAACAAGAGTAGTCATTGCTCACTGAGGAAACATTCAGTTTTGAAGGTACTTAAGACTACATTTTTTTTTCAACATGAGAAACAATTTAAGTGCAGCATCATTATATTTTTGACCATTGTTAGTAGCCACATTAGCAAAATTGGGCTTTGGAAGAGAGTCATAATTTATTTTAATAGGTGTTGTACCATTAGTAATATTTGTACCATAGTTCTGGAATTTATGGCTTGAAATTTTTGTGGCCCTTTTACTATTAGTTTCAATTATATGAGAGATGGACAGCTGCTCAAGGCCACCTTATTATCAGAAAAAAATTCCATGTCTTTTCCTTTCCTTATTCTCTTCCCTGCACTGCTGTTTTCTATGCCTGTTATGTTTTGCCAACTCACTCTAAACATGCTCTCTTTCCTTCCCTCTGTGTATATTTGTCTGGTTTACTACCTTTTCTGCTTCTGATTACTGCAAGGCTATGTGCTGCTCTGAAAAAGCAGGTATGAAAAAATGATGAATCACCTCAAGTCAGTACTTTCTGAATCTGTTTGTTCATTTCTTTGTCCTTGAATGTACTTTGTCTTAGAACAATCACTAACACAATAAGTGTAATTACCTCCCTACTCTCTGAATGTTTCCCATACTGTATGTTTTTTGTGTAGTTAGGTCAAGTGCATCAGATTTTGTTTCCAGTCTACAAAATATGTTTCAATATGGTCCAAAGCAGAAGTTATTTTGATCCAGGTATCATTTTCTTTTGAGAAGGGTGTGGGATTGATTTGATTACTAAATTTTTGTGAAAGATAAGTTAGAGAAGCTAAAGGCCAATAACCATTTCAGCTATACAGTATACCTTGCATAATTAACTCTCCATCATTAATTAACCTTCTGCACTCTCAGCTGTGACTAAATCTGAATGGGATGGAATTTCTTAAGTGCAATTGTGAATACATATATATATATATATATGTACATATATATACTTACTGGAACTGATCCAAGAATACACTATCCAGATGGTCTGATACCTAGATCAAACTGTATGAATTGGAATTTCAGATATGTTTGATGTCAAAGATGACTGAAGAGAGAATTCAGAAAAAAACAATTTTTTGGTCCCATAATCTTGTGGCACATAGAAATATTTCAGACTCTACTCCCTGCAAAGTGTGACTCAGAAATCTCTGCTATTTTTTTTATTTGTCAAACTGCTGGTTACTACTGTACAGGTCAGTGCTTAAATAATGAATCACTGCAAGGGTTAATCTCCCTGCTTCATTTCTTACAGAGAATAAGTTATGCTATCATGGGAGTTCTTTGTTTATGCTATTAATCTCTATTAAGTTCATTGGTGAAAATGGAGAATAATCATGGACTGTGAAGAAACACATATGTCAATGGTTGAAAGTATTTCTCTGGACTTCCTATATATTTTCAGCCTTTTTATTTTCCTTGAAAAAAATCTCTATAATGTTTACTTACTAGACTAGAATCTCCTCATATCTGATAATTTCTTTCTACATCCTCTGTAGCCTTATTCTTTGATACACAATTCTGCATGCTACTCAGTTTGTTTAGTAGTATATCTTACTGTGCTGTCATCTACATGTATTAGGCAGACCAAAATGTCTCATTTTCTTTGTTTTCCTATATCTGTCATTATTGACAGACTCATACGCAGCCTGAAGCTTTTTGTATCTTGGGAGCTCTTTTTCTGTATTTGTATAGTATTTACTACGATGGGATCTTGGCCCATAATTAAAGATGCAAAAAACTATGGTAGTATAGGAGATGCTTAACACTCAAAAAACAACCATGCCTAGAAATCAGGATCCCAGGGGAAGGCAAGCAAGAGAGAAATATAACTGTTCATGGTTATAAGATTTAAATCAAAAGTGTTCTGAGATACACAGTTATTAGATTCTATATGGAGAAAGTATAGGGACTAAGAGAACAGCATAGCTTCTGTTGTATCAGCAGTACACACTAAAATGGTTTGCTATAATTTTAACATACAGAACATAACTATTGAGAATTCTGACAGTCTTGAGTTTCTGAGCAAGCCACATTTATTGCCTGATCAAATATTGATAGGATAAGAGGTCATGCTCTTTTCTGAAATCCCATTAGAAGTCTGGGTTCTTGGGGGGGAGGGGGGGAATTGGGAGGGACTTGGCCACTTTAGAAATTCTTGGGCAAGATGTCTATAAATAAAACATATACCAGTCTAAAATCATCAAATTCACTCTGAGCTGCTGGTCTTGATAAAAAACATATTGTGAATAGTAGGTGTGATTCGCTCAAATTTCTTTTTCAGAACAGCTCAGAGCATTATGGAACAGAAATGCTGAAGACTTTGGGAAGGTCTCATTTGAGAGTTAATCTTCAGAACTGACCTTCCCAAACCTGACAGGGCAGATGAGCCCATTGAATATTAACCAGTTTCTGATGGAAGGGCAGGGACAGATGGGGAAGGTTTAAGGCTACAAAGAATAGTCATCTTTGTTCACAGAGTTGAAGGCTGAGTAAATTAATAGGAAAAGTTTTTTTAAAAAAATAAAGCCTACTAGGCCAAGGACAGATTTATTTACTCTACAGTCAGTGTGGAGCATGGTGCATCATAAGCATGTTTAACAAGTTACTTGGGAACCATCTCAGACTTTTATAACAGCATATGCCAACCTTTACTCAAATTTATGCAGTACCACCCTGGATGCAACTGTTCCAAGGGCTCCTTATCTCACCTTTCCACTTGGTCTATGAATGCAGCAATCATTAAGAACTTTGCTGGCCCTGTGTCTCTTGCTTGACCCTGTGAAACTTGCATACAAAATCCAGGTTTTTGTGAGGCTGAAAACCTGACTGAAATATGAAGTTATGATTGATCTTTTCCAGAAGTCGCATCAAATAAAATAAGTAATTCCCATTACATTTACTGAGTTTCAATACTGAGGGAAGGAATACTGTTTATTATTCTCTGTTCACTATTGCACATTTTTGTCATGTGAGACATGGAGATAAAAAGTAGTGTTAGCTGAAGTTTGATGACACCAAATAAGGTGTTTGATTGTCTATTTTCCAAGCCCTGTATATGTCCCATAAGCCTTAATTTAAATTTAAGGAAATTTATTTTTAAAGTGATTAGTGGGCATCTCAATAACCAGAGAGTTTGCAAAGGTGTGGAAAACTTGGTCTTGTATCCTAGAGGTAAGTGTGTATTTGGTGTGCTTTTAAACAGTTCATAAAGAGTACTTTTTTTTCATAGTCTGATATCTTACTGGAATTAGCAGAGTCATAGGGGAGGACAGGAAATTCTTGAAGGACTGGAACATTGCAAAGAATACCATCTTAAACTGCCTTTGAGATCCATCATTTAGTCATGTGTACATTTAACATAGAACTTACTAATTTTGGATAAACCTAAATTTTACTCATTCTGTTCAGTAACATAAAAGCCTATCTTCCATGAGGCATTAATGTTGCTAATACTATCTGTCAACCTGAGAATGTTAGTAAAGAAAGACAGAAAGTTAGTTTGATGAGATCTAATTCATATGAGTGTAGATGCAACTGGCCTTGAAGATCATCAGGCTGTTCAAATACTTGTATGTGAACTTAAGAGCTTTACTTTACCAAGATGCCTGTAAAGAAACACTAGCTAAAGAAACACATCAGATTGTAAAATCTTAATGTACTTCTATTTATGCTTCCATTATATTTCTAGAAAAATTAATGAGGCAGCTAGGGGGAAATGTCCAAAATTCTGTAATTGATAGACTGTCTTAAACCTGTAATTAATGTGAAAATGCCCATCTGGCAACCTTTGACTTTTCCCATAGCTAGCAAGTGTGTTATCTCAGAACGTATATTATATCCTCCATTATTTTGCATTAAAAACATAAGTAGTTGTTTATTAATCTTATCACATCATGTGAACTTTGTGTTCTTAATGGTCTTTGGAATGGAGATTATAAGAGAACTTTATTGAAGTCAGTCAATGCTTCAGGTACTCTGTGGTCAGTCATGACCACATTCTTGCTGAATACCTGAGATAACATTCCTGGTTTTACTGCAATGATAGACAAACAGTGTTTATTTTTTTAGTGGTTCCCCAGTTAAAGTACCATACTTCCCAAAGTCTAGGGGTGAAAGTATTCTATCTTACATAATTCATTTTTTCTGTACCTATGTATTGAAATGAAACAAAAAGAAATTGAAACTTAAAAAAATAGTCAAAGAAACTGTTGGTTATTATAATGCTTCCTCTATTCAAATAACAATTCAGAAGGACATTCTATTCTTCTATAGATCACATAGGAGGGCCTATAGGTAATGCATTAGCCTCAAATGCTTTGGATGTTGTCATGGGAGTGGCAATACAGGCAAAGACACTTCCACTTGTTACAGAGCCTTTGCCGATTATTTACTTCCCTCAAAAATGAGTGGAAAGCACTTCCCTTCAGATAAGAGCAGCACTATAATTCATTAAGCAAGTTTAACAGTTTAACTAATTAGTAAAATATACAAAGAATCAACTAAGTTAATCAAGATTCATTTGATGGCAAAGTCACTATATTACTTACTACAAAGTAACAAAAAAACCCCAAACCAACATGATTGCCTTATGAGCAAGTTTGTGTGCAACACAAGTTTGTGTCCAAGACCTTGTCAACACTTTATGTTCAAGGACATGGGAAGAAGATCTGATATGAGGTGTTCAAGTTTTTGAAGTACTTAGTGTAACACAGTTCCTTAAAGTAAATGATAGCAGCAATTCATTAACATGGATATATTAATAATAAATCAGAATCAACACTTGCTTATGAAAAATGGAATAATTTCTATAATATCTAAGAAGTTAATCACACACACCCCAAGTTATATATGTGCACATGTACAGGTTAACCTGTGAATAAGATGACTTGAAAATTTAATTGAGCAGTGTGTGATCTCCAGGATTTTTGTAAAAAAAAAAAAAAAAAAAAAAAAAAAGGATTCACCACTTCCCTGGGAGGAGAGGGAGGCAGCAGGGGGGGAAAATAAAATCCACTGTCCGCATCAGCCCCCCGAGAAGAAATTGGGTG
>JAOEGS010019365.1:33836-48190 GCA_025447755.1 Corythornis vintsioides
AATTGACTGTTCAGACCTTCCCTCACTTGCCAGTGGATCTTCTCCAAACAGAAGGCATTCCAAGTCCCATTCACCACTTCCCTGGGAGCAGAGGAAGGCAGCAGGTGAGGAAAATAAAATCCACTGTCAGCATCAGCCTCCTGAGAAGAATTTGGGTGTCGATGTTACCACATATCTCTGCTTTAAGAAAACTGTGACCATTTACCCTAGCAGCCAGAGGAAAGGTTAGCATAGCACATTAGAGATGTAGAAAACTAGTAAGTCTTCCTGTACAACTTCCTGATGACTACTTGGAGTGAGTTTTTCCTCTACTAATCTGAGCATCAGTGTTTTGTAACTGGATTATCTACTGCTTCATTAGTGGTAGGCTAAAAATCTTGTCTCTATGTATAAAGTTTGGTGATTCATATAATAACAGTATTAACAGTGTATACTTCATACTGAAATTCTGTACAGAGCAATAAGCAAAAAAGATTAACACATTCTACTTTCAAGTTGCAGCAAAATCTGAGGCAAAATCAAGGCAGAGCATGACATAGCAATAAGGGATGAAGATTGAAAGATGAGTGTATACGAGAGTGTATGTTAGATCAGTTTACACGTGCTAGTGGAATCTACAGCTACATCAGCAGACTCCACTTGCCTTCATTGTGAGAAAAAATGAACCCCAATTTAATATAAGGCTGAAGCAATAGAAAAATGGGAAAAAGACACAAGTAGGCATACAGCAATCCTGTTTATAAACTAACAGATATTTTTCCCTTTATTTTGCTTCAAAACACAGACCTCATTCTTGTTGATTATGTCAATAGCATCTGAAATACCAAGGACAATTTGCAGGTGATTTGTGGCTATTTATCTCTCCACGCTTCTTATTCAGAGAAGTGAGTTTTCTTACATACTAACTGCAACCTGTCATTTTAAAACCCTTTAACATAATTCTTTATTAAGTGTCTATCTATCTCCTCATAGCTTCTGTCTGAGGTTCAACATTATAAAAACATGCAGATGGAAAAGAAGCATGAGAAGAGTGGCATTTGTTGTGGAGGTAAAAGAAAAAACAATTTGGAAAACACAGTGATGTTATCAGAATTGAGCTGAAGATGGGAGGAGCGGGTTGGATGGTAACAATGTAGAAGTGCTGGGAGATGCTCCAGGTCGAATTTTGAGCCTTGTCATTACTATACACAACTCGTTCTAATTTTATATCAGATCAGGTTTTGCCTCTGGAGCTGTGAGATATTCAAGTGACATCAACAGAGAGTCAACAAATCTAGAGGGACTTTTTTTTTTTTTTTTTAAATTCTTCCATTTATGTGCAGGTCAAACTGAGATCTATTACTTCTATTAAAGTTTCATAGACTCAATATAGCCAAAACCAGGGCAAAACTGTAGTGGTGAAACAGCTCCAAAAAACATACATGTGTAATTTATAGTCACTACCCACTGGTGAATTACCTACATCCAGAACATAGTTTATAGTCAGTAAATTTCTGTGTGTTTTCCCTATTCTAAGTTGTCGCTGCAATACTCAGAACAGTGGTAAATATGCTCTTTTCAGACATGCACCCCGAAACACAGGTTAGTTATGCTAGGCCCTTCTTCCTTCCAAGCAGAGGAAAAAAAAAAAATTATATTGGTGAAGAGCAGCACTGCCCTCAGGTGGCCAGATTAATCCTGCACAGAATTAAGGCTTTGTTGTCCTTTAACACTTGAAAGAAGTTTATTTGAAAAGCATGGCCCAGAACAGTACTGCCAGTAAAACATATGCATGGGATTTAAATATTCAAGTTCAGGTTTGAATATGAATAGTAAATTGTTGCTGTTGAGGTGTTTTTTAACATAAATCTGTGAAATATTTCTATACAATATTAGAAATCACTGCAAAATACAAGTGGAGTAAATTTGGTAATTTATAATCATTACAGTGTAAGTAGAGATGAGTACACTTGCTTCATATCTCATTCGCTGTCTCATGACTCTTCAACCCCAAGATGAAGCATTTAATGTGAAACTGGTATCAATCTGTTTAAAATAACATATTCAGCTTTTTGAGATCTTAATCTTTTAATCACTGGACTAAGCACAGAAATACTAGCTAAATAACAAAAATATTTCTGTTTGAGGCTAATCTCTGATTTGAGGAGCCCAAAACTCAACACAGTATTACAGTTGCGGGCAGAGTAGAGGGGGAGGAAGACCTCCCTGCACCTCCTGGACACAGTTTTCTTAATGCACCCCAGGATGCCATTGGCCTTTCTGGCTGTAAGGGCACATTGCTGTCCCATGGAGACTTTGCTATCCACTAGGTCTTTCTCTGTGGTGCTGCTTTCCATCAGGGCAACTCCTAATCTGTACCAGTGCCTGGTGGTATTCCTCCCCAGATGCAGAACTCTACACTCGTCCTTAGTGAACCTCATGAGGCTGACCTTCACCCAGCTCTCCAGCGTGTCCATATCTCATTGGATAGCAGCACAGCCTTCTGGTGTGTCAGCCACCCCTCCCAGTTTTGTATCACCAGCAAACTTGCCTAGAGTACACTCTATCCTCTCATCCAGACCATTGATGAAGGTACTGAACAAAATTTATCTTTATACATATGTAATGCAACAAGACAGAAATGTAAGTAGGTTTTTGAATTTTTTTTCCTTTTTTTTTTTTTTATTAATAAAATAATTCTCAGTTCTCCTAAAATTTACTTCACAACCAGCTGGCATCAGCCCTGTCAGGCTTTAGAGCGGGCCTGTGAGAAACAATCTCCAAATACAACCAACTGGATTTATAAGTTAGTTGGCAAAATTAGTAAAAAAAAAAGTGGACTGTTCCTAAAAAAACCAAAAGCATTACACCCCTAAGCTTAGCTAATCCTTCCAGCTATTAGAACAAGTAACCTAATTATTGGTATCAGTCCATTTTGGGTGATAAAGGGACATAGCTTCCTACTATCTAAATGCCAGTACACAAAGAAAGACCTAATGAAGCTGAACCCACAGCTCTAGGAAAGAACGTTTGAGTTCTATTATTCTACAAAATTGCAATAGGACTAATACAGCCTGGGGAAGACTGTAAAATGAATTATCCTTAGCTGCACTTTCCCTTATGGCCTGATTCCAAAGCAAAGCACTTCCCCGTCATTCACAATAAATATCTTTTCCTGTCATCCCTTGGCTTATTTTGCTTTAGGGACATGATCAGCTTTTATCTGCTTTTAAAGAACCATTTCTGACAGCAGGTAACAGCATTTGGAACCTTTTGCCTTCACTATCACTTTTTGTGTCATGAAATTGGTCTTTTCTTCCTTCTTAGTTTGCAGATAGTGAAAGCTGATGCATCAGTCTCCTTGTTATTTCACACTGGGCACAAGAAATGACCAGAGAAAAAAAAAACAAAAACAAGTCTGAATGAGATCAACACAGAGACAATCAGCAATATTGTTTTTTCCTCAACTTTTAATTTAAATAAAATTTCATAATGACTCTACAAAAACATTATATTTAACAACCAAAAGCTGAAGTCCTCCTTCATTGTAGATGGAGCTCACACTTTATTATTAATTTAGTCACTTTGCATACTGTGATGCCTAAAGTCAAGGTTGTAATGAATGATTCAGGGTGTTTTCTCATTTTTATGAGAAAACTCAGTTTTTAGTACACATGATAATGAAATGTTCAGAAACTTTTAGAAGTTCTTGGAAAGTTCCTTTGACATATCAGGAGTCTAAAATCTGTGTAAATTAACTACTCTGTATAAGAGAGGGGTTTTAGAAAGACATATCTGAAGCTGTCTGAGAACAGACAGCTGTCAGGCAGTTTCCAAAATCATCACTACTGAAATGGTGTTGAGTGAGCACAGTGTACATGCTACAGTCAACCTGCTGTTTAAAATTTGGAATATCCATTTCCCTGCACAGTGAAGCGTTTCTATTAAAATTAAACAGAAGAGATAGTGATTGCAGCTACTGTAGCACAATGCAGAACCCAGTGATTCACACAGAATAACATGCGTAACAAGTGTAGAGTACAAATAGAGTAGAGGTAGAGAAGCCAGCCTCCACCAGCTGCTTTCTTATTATTTGGACCAAGATACAGTTGGCTTTTGTAAGAAATAAGGGCTATAATATTATATTAGAGGAAATAAAATTAGCACAAAGTCCAAAAATTATCGTCTTAGAAGGCAAAAGGTCAACATACAATAAATTATTCACTCACCTACTCTTTACTAAGAACAAGTGTAAGAGAGCAACTTATAAAGTTTAGGTTTTTCAGTAGGGGGACCCCATCTGCCTCTCAATGCAGGCATTCAGAGCTAAAACAATAACCTCCTGCCTGACTCCTTCCAGATGAGCCCCATCTAGACTAAGGCATTTAGTAAGAACAGCAGAAAGACTGTAAGATTTGTAGATTTGTGTTTCTTTTCAAAAAGGGTGTACCCCTTTTATTTCTTATGTTAGAAATAAATAATATACTAATGCATAATGATTTACAGTCATTCAAAAGGCTAAACAGAAATGCCTATATCATCAGATTAGGTTAAAAAAAACCAAACAACAAAACAACAAAAAACCAACCAACCAAAACAAAAACTAACAAACAAGCAAAAAAAAAAGCTAGTAGCATTTTAGCAGAGTGAATACTCATCTGTGTGCTGATGATGACTCATAAAATCAGCTTTCCAAGGTATCATACAGAGCTACAATAGATAATTTTCCAAAAGACATAGCATAGATCTTGCTTTTTTTTTTCAAATTAAATTTGCTCCACAGTTGTGCAGTAAAATGCCTCAGTGCTGTTCTAGTCATTGGCTACGGTGGTTTAGTTAAGACGAAATTGGCAAGTGCTTTACTTATTAAAAGTTGGTGATAGGCTTTGTTCCTGCTTATTATTAATTTTCTTTTACTTGAAGCATTTTTTAAATAGAAAATATGTAATGTAAAGCCTCTATGGCTTTTCATTACATCTATACCTGTTTCTTCTTGTTGATTGTCTTCTTTCTTTTGGCTGATGGTGTTCAAAATCAATTCTAAGTAATGGGGTAGATTTTACGCATTTTCTGGTGGTTTTTTCATGTGGAGCTATTCAGTCACCTTGGTCTAGCATTTCTCTTCCTTCTGTAGATAATGATACCTCTTCCAGTGCATGATCTGAATGGTGCAATTTCTTCTCTGAAGACCTGAACCACTTTACCTTGATTTTTCTATTCCCTATTTTAGCTGGTTTTAATAGTAAATTCTGTAGTTCTCTTTACCTCAGGGATATTTTTTTTTTTTTGGTTCTCATCTTTCTCACTAAATTATCATTTGTATTCAGGAGTGCCCATAACTTCTATGGGTTGTATAACCTGAAAAAAAATAATCCAAAAGGACAAACATTCAGTACCAAGGTCACTATTTTGAATGTGCAGAAGGTTGTCTTTTATTTGTCTGCATTTTTTTCTTTGTGGAGCAAATTACATCTGAAAAAAAGGAAAGTTGCTAAGCAATTGTTATCCATTGTCTGAAATCAGTGTTGTTTGCTTTTATTATGATAATGTCTAGAGAACTTATAAGTGAGCTGCTATCTTGCACCAGGATATGTCTGTTGTGATGTCCAAGGTCACAAAATTACTTCAACTCAGCTTTTTTTGTTTCAGCGTCAGTGAGGCTTAAGGACATATTTGCAGATAGGGTGTGAGTTTATATGCTCTTCTAAATTAAGGTCTTCAGTTCTGCTTCAGCAATCAGAGATATGTAGGTGTATAATGTCACAGCCATGACCACAGTTCTCTGCTCACAGCAAATGTGTTTAAATGCTGAAGTCTTTGCTGAAATATTACAATAAATGTAGAATGTGCACATCTGAAGGCCGATAACTGTTGTTCTAAATTCATTAAAATGGCAGGTATATGATCAAAAGAGAAGTATGTCTCTGCAGCCCTAATTAACAGTGGGTGATATTTGAGTAGATACTGGATTACTAAGTAAAGAAATAAATTTGATGGGACTTTTAAAGAATATATTTATATATGCTTTTTTTTTTTTCATTATTTTAAATATATACAATTTAAATAACTTATTTATTTGTACATGTATATACGTGAAAGTATTTCCACTCAATCTTAGTGTTTATTATACAACATGACAACTGTTGAGAACTTATTATCAAAAGTGAATCCTCTCACAATGAATGGCATGGGAATTTTTCAGGAAAATTGAAAGATTTCCAAGATTGCTAAAACTGTGGTCTTAGCATTACACATATGCTCTGATCAAATGACAGACACTGACTTCATAAAAGTTCTTCCTGATGTGAGATGCATCAAGAGGAATGGAGAAAAACTCAAGTAATTTATACTTTGTAAAAATCCACCACCACAACAGCAACAACAAAAGAAGAGGAATCAAAAAAACATTGTCTATTCTTTCTGCTAAATAAACTAAAATGATCTTATTATCTCCCAGAAGACTGTGTAGTAGAATTAAAACAAAATAAAAATAAAAATCCTTTCTCTGCAAGAAAGAGTCTAGTGAAATATGCCACATGAGCAGAAGTTTTTAAATAGTACAGCGATTTCTTGAAATTTTTAGTTTTGATTTAATAAGAGAGGGGGTAGGATTCTTACTTGGATATAGTAATGGGAATACAACCCTAAATTCAGTATTCGTAATAGCCCTGCTTTTTATTTTCAGATGGAACAAGAACTCCCATGGCCCCTGGATGAAAGAAGAGTGCTGGAAAGCAAAGACCTAGGAAGGAATTCTAAATAAGAAACAGTTAAGGGACCTGCAATATGGTATCATCTCTTGTGGCTCAACCCTGCCAGAAGAGCATTCCTTCCACCTGGCTTGCTATTCTCCACTCTGTCCTTGGCTGAGTATCTTGAAGTAGTTATTTTCCTCAGTCTCCTACTCCCTCCAGCCCCCTTCCCAAATAAAAGTTATTTCTGAAGGGCTTTCTAAATAGCACAACAGCTAGAGGATCCTGAGCATAAAATCTGTAACTATAATAATGACATTGACTACTACTTTCTACCTCCACTCTTCGCAGACATCCACTCTTGCTACCATCATGTTAACAGAAAGCAGAGAAAGAGCTTTTTGACCTTCACCAGCTGTGCTAATGTTAAGAATGCTTCTAGCTGCAAATACTTCACTACCTAAAAATATCTTCATCTGTGTCATTTTATTACTACCACGTACCAGCCTGTGTGAAAAACTTCTAACTACCTGTCTTTGTTTTTTTGTTTGAGCATTTTGTTGCAAAGTTGTGGGTGTTAGCTTGTTTATTTGTTTGTTTTTAATATGAGCTTGATGGTGAAATAAATATTTTAGCCTAGAACTTGACAGATAATAGATTTTGAGCTTAGTGATTACAATAGCTTGAGGCATATAGTTTTTACATTAATAAAAGTGTACAAGTGTTAGGAATGCTAAGCTCATATACATTTCCTCTGATCCTCACTTGAACACAGCCAGGCAAGAAGTAAATATTTGTCTTTACTCTATTACAATGACCTATTAAGGCTAAATACTATATATTTTAATCTGTTCTCTGCACTCCATTTTCCTGAATACTAATAGGATTATGTGACCTTTATGTGAGTTCATTTGTCTTCAGAGGCTGAAACTGTCTTATGTGTTACCATATCATGTGAAGAGACAGCCTGTAAACCCTTGCTAAGCCTCATAATCTATGATAGCATGGAAAAATGAAATTAAATGAAACCATTCATAAGCCAGTTACTACCCAAAACAGTGAGCAAGACCTAATAAACCCGGCAGTCTTTTCTGAACAGTAGTTCAGCAAAATCTGGCTTTACTCTCAGGGAAAATACAGTTTGACCATTACATAAGACCATAAATTGCACAGATAAATCTTGCCCTTGATAGCAGCATGCTAATTAATACAAAATACAAAGTTGTTTTGTTGGAGATTATGAAGAAATATGTGAAGGCATTTTTTAATATGTGAGATATATTGAAGTGTTTCAACTTTTTTACCTTGGAAATTCGAGAATACATTTCTATTAATAGAAAATGTTGGAATATCTTGTATTACATTAAATACCTTATTTCATAAAGCAAATAAGATCAAGATTAATCTCTACAAACTACTGTGCTGTGGTTTCTTTATCCCAGTGAAAATTGTATTCATGTTGTAACAAAATTCTTCAGAATACACCTCCCCACAGAGTCACAGAAAGCCTTATTAAGATCAAATTTCTGGATTCCTGTAGAGAATGGGAAATAAATAGATACTTCCTTCATCCATAACATCAAGATTCACAGATTTCAGATCTTTCCCTCTTACAATAGGACAGCATATGGACTTAAAAGCCCTTCTTAGAACATGAATGAGTTTTCTTCATCTTAAATAAATTATTGATAAGAACAAATGTGATTAATAATTCTGAATGTTGTTAATTGTATTGTGTTAATCTAGGTCTATTTTGTCTAAATAACTATTTGAAGGAACTATATAGAAGAGACAACACAGAAATGAGAGATGTCCTGAAGAAGAAATTTAGTCCTGTATGCTCTTTTTTTCTTTCATATTTTCTGGTTTTGTTTGGTTATTATTGTTTGTAAGGGTTTTGTTGTTGTTGTTGGGGTTTTTGTTGTTGTTGTTGGGTTGGGTTTTTTTTAACCAAATATTTAAATTTTGTAATAGTATTGGGCATTTTTAAATTTTAAAATCACACAACCCTCTACTGTCTTGATTAAGGACATTTCTCACATCCTGCCCTCTGTCTTCCATGGCAGAGTACAAAAAAGGAAAAAAGGACAGAAGAAATCTTAGAGGCAAATAAAAGGTGGCATAGGGAACATATATCTGAGAAACATATTTTTCAATAGTGGGTCTTAAAAAATTTAAAGTGGGTACTTTAAAAATTCCAGAGTTTTTCAAAGGTGACATAATTTTAAGTAAAATATCACAAAAATAGTTCAATTTTCCACTTCAAGTTTAAATAATTGACAGAGATATGAAAGCAGGTATTAGATTCTTTTTTATCAACAGAATTGCCAGCTTGGTCCCACTGTTGTAATATTTTATCACTTCTATATGTAAATGAAGAGAGATTCCAAACCTATTTGCAGGGCTAGTACTTAAGACATACTCATAAAGGTAAATTGATACGAAATGGGTTGCTTATGCAAAGTGGAGATCTATCCAGGATTTCATAAACAGTAGATTACAGGGCTTTGATATTTCTTTTGAAATAATTGATATATCTGTTAGCTGGGAATGCTGAAACTTTTTTATATTAGTATAGCAAAAGTAAGATAGCTAAATAAGAGCTAAAATGCTGATATATTTGCAAATATTAAATTTCCTTCTTGTAGAATTACAATGAAACATCCTCTTCCCATTCCCTGTCCCTTCCCACAAGGGAAATAATATTATATGAAATCTGAAATACTGACCTCATCTATAGGGATTTTTTTTTAAGGCCTAGCTTTTGGCAGCATTGCCATTTGTTCAATTTCTAATGTATTTTATTACATTTTGCCATGTTTGAACCTGATGTAAACCAGCAGTTCTTTTCATCGATTTTTTTTTTCCTCCAACACTTATAAAATCTGTCAGTTGATCTACATTTGTATGGAAATCCTTCCATGCAGTGTAGTCTTGTGTCTCGGTTGACCAGTTTTCATTGTTTTTTGAGTGACAAATCTGATTTTTAAATTAAGACAAATGAGGCTAAAAGCTTGTTATAATAAAGAGCTAGACAATTTCAAATATCATTCAAGTGTTCTTTTATATTTTGTACCTGGTTTTGTTTTGGGTTTTTTTTCCCCTATTCAGGATAGACATTAAAATATAATATTTATAACTTTCAGTTTTAACAACAGAAAGTTATAAAACTTTTTACCATCCAGCATCTTGGGAGCATTTAAATTGTCTTGAAAGAGATAGCCTTCTTTTTTTTGTTGCTCTCATAATAGGTAATAATGAACAATATGAATACAATGACCAAAATTTGAACTCTTCTTCAAATAGACAAGTCCAATTATATGAACCTTTTAGAAAGTAATTACATGCTTAGTTGACCTCATTTTTAAAATCCAAGAGCATTTTCCTCATCCTTCTCTGTCAGCTACTGTTAAAATAATTGTCATGAAAAAAATAGAAAAAAGAAAAAAGAAACCTGTTGTACATTCTTTATTATTTTAAAATTTATCACATGTCCAGTGTGAAAAGTTAATTTGGTGCAAGAAGCTAAATGAATCATCACAGAGGTCTAACCTGGATGCCTTTCCACATGTTTTTAAAAGAATACAAATGATCTTCAGTTGTTATTTTATGGCTAAACTAAAAAGGAGAAAAAAAATAAGAGTAATCAAATAATTTACTGATCTAACTTTTGATCTCTGTTACCCATTTGGAAGACTTTGAAAGTTGAAGTACAATAGTTTACTTATTATGCCTTTGCTCCAAAACAAACACATAATTGTTACCCTACTGTTATATTAGGTGTAAACTGGGATTTTTCAAAAGATTCTGCACTGATATGTTATTCTGTAAGTCAGGCTCAGCTTCTGCTGAAAGTTTTACCACAGATTTCAAAAGGAAAGGAGTAAGACTGAGAGTGAGTGTTTTTACAAAGGATGTGCAGAGCATATTTAACATCAAAAGATGCCCTGATGTCAAAATGCTTTGTAATATATGTATTTTTAGACAGAAAGCTTACCAGTATATTCGACATTCTGAGCACTAGGTAAACACTTATCAGTGCTCTTATACAGATTCTTGAACCTCATCTTTTTCCTCATTTCATGCTCTATTTATATGAGTGAACTCCAAGGGTTTCAGATTTACTTCTTCCTATTTTCTCCTTTAAATTGATTATTCTCTGTCTGACCTGTTAATCTGATTTTCCTTTGCTCTGGCTGATGTGATCAACCAGAAATAATCCCTATGAGGTGGTAACAAATGCAATAATAATGGAGATCTTTGAGGGTTTGTTTCTTACAGTTAGGCTTTCAGAATCTCAGTGAGTTAGGAGTGCTATTATATCTGTATAGCTACACAGGAGTACAGGTGTTTCATAAACTCAAGTAACATTTCACATATAGATTTCCAGAATCATTCCCAAGGCTTATAGACAAAAGCTCTTGATCTTTGTAGTATGTCTTATACAGGTTAGAAACTGAGATAATTATTTATTCTTAGGCATTTCTTAAACTTCCTGCTTTGGAGATATTTATGGCTAGCATTTTCCAGGGTAGCAGGAAAAGAGATGAGTTAAAATACATTTGTCTAAAAGACATTGAGATTTATAAAGATGACCTGGAGACAGGGATTTTTAAAACACTTTTCAGCGAAACGTGTGCTATTCCCATTTTTTATAGTTAAAATTTAATGACCTTGTTACATCAACTATCTGATCTGCAGATCAGGGGAGAGTAATGCATATCAATTTCTGTGATATCTAGTCAACAAAGTGTTCAATAATTGAAGTAACACTCATGAAATCCAGGTCTTAATGTTTCATTCATATTTGAACATGAAATTTCCCATTTTTCATATATTTTTGAGTATGTAATTCTTTAGTATATATCAGGAATAACAGTCAATTACCATGGACTTTTTTGGGAAAGGGTGCTGGAGACTAGACAAAAAGGAAAAGGATGGATTTTATCACTGTGCCATGTTCAGCAACATGTTCAACACTGAACGTTAATTCAGCAGTACAAATTTAGTCTGCATAAGGCATGATTCTTTGACCACCTATCTGGAGAATTAACCAGAGAAGACATTATGAAATATATCCTTGTTTTATATCCACATTTCCTATATATAAAATTACTTTTAAATATTATTATTTTTTTAAGAGTAATGATGAAAATTATGGCTTTCACACTAGTTGTCCTAAATACATTTGTGAAAAATTACCAAAAAAACCTGGATAAGCAGTAAATCCAACAGCAGTATTTTGCATTGATTTTCATTTAAAAATATCAAAGTACAAGAAATAGTGCAAATCCAGTGACCCACCTTACATTTCTGTGGTTTTGCTTATTCTTTAACTGAAACATGACCACTTAAGTCCTTCATTTCTAAAGATATTTCTTCATATTTGCATATCTTGTGCTTGAATGTGACTATTCAGCAACACTGTAAAAACTTATGTCAATGAAGTTTTATGGGGTAATTAATTTACAAGCGTCTCTATAAATATCTGTTCATGTGGATTATCATGTTCCTTTTCAGGTTGTGTCTTTTGTCAGTCCTTGATTCATACAAACTTTTGAGAGAGAAATGAAGCGGAATAAATCATCTGATAGGAAATATGTTCCTCTGAGTTACTATGAAATTTTGTTTGCTTCACTGCTTACAGTTTTTGTGTGTGTTTGTGTTGGACTGATTGTACTTTCATGGTTATCAATCAAGGAGTTAGAACGAGGTAAGTAGCCAAACTTTACCCTTTTCAGGAGTTTCTCAACAGAGATTTAGACTTTGAAGCCAGTGGTTTTAAAATTATATTTCATGCTATGCTTTAAAAGCTACAGGGGGGTGTTTGAGGGGGTTTTATTTTTATGTTTCCTCCTCTCCTCCCCTGGAAAATGAAGTGAAGAAAACAGGCAAAAAAAACCCCAAACAACCCTTGAAGCATGTCCTGGATCCATAGAAATGAATTTTCATGGTTTAGAATATGGGATATGTCCCTGGAACGCATTCCAAACTATATAGCTTTGATTAGTACTTTATTCATTGACTAGAGAAAGTAATATGTTAAATTGTGAATTTTAAAATTTTTTCTCCATGTAGCATGCTCAACTCAGATTTTGATAATCCAATGGAGTCTCTGGGAAGTTCTACATCTCCTGGAATCTTTTCATTTTTATAAAAAAAAATTAATAAATTAATAGGTAATAATTTAATCACATACAAATAATTATTATAAAAAAATGAAAATAAATATTTGTCATATATAACATAAAAGAAGCCTTTGTTATTTAGAAACAGTTGTTCAAACAGTTTTGAAATTATATTAAATGGCTTTCTTGGAGCAGTCTGCTGTTACTAGCTGATGGTAGCAAATTGGTGGCACAAGGCTGTGCCTTCCATCACAAGGTGATTATTATGGTGTTTATTAGTTAACTGCTTTTGTCTTAAAACTTATTTTAGGATATTAATGCCTTCAAAGACAAACTAAAAATACCACTGTATTGTAACTAGTAAGCAAAAGGCATTTTCTGTCAAACGACCATATTAATTCAGGACTTATCTGAAAATTTCCAGTAAAGAAATATTTTTAGACTTAAGTGCGCATACCATTGTCCCCTTTATCCATTCACAGTGTTGATGGAAAACAGAATTAAAAGTAATGAGAACTAAAAAAATAGTGTTAATAAAAATATGTTTATAGTTGTAACTATAATGAACATTGAAAAATGTCTATCACTTTCTTAAAATCAGCAATAGGCAAAATATCTCTGATTACAAAGCAAAACAGAAAGCTAAAAGTTATTGTATTGATCATCAGTGTAGAGTAAAATTTAATGTAATATTTGCAGTTTATTTCTATATAATTCAAAACATTTAATTTTCATTATCTAGTTGACACACGTGGGAATACTCATGACTACCTGGGAATATTTAAAATACTCTCTGGGAGATCATTCACTCCTGCTTTGCAGAACAGATCATCGGCCGATTTCAAAGTCTTTGCCTTTGATGTTGAACAGCTGGTAAGAAACTATTTATTTCTGGTTAATTCATGTTATGGAATGGATGTTAATTCTCTAATATGACCTGCTGTTGATGGCTTTTTCCTCTCTCCAAAATGAGATATTTCAGGTCCTAAACCTGGTCAGATTTCAATATATTCATTATTTGTGAAAATCAGTGATGCATCAAAGGAAAGAGTTGCTTCTGTAGTCTAGATTTGGAAAGAAAAAATTACTATTAAAACCATGAATTCAGTGTACAACTGGGTGTATTTTTAATTACTGTATTAATTCAAAATGTTTCTTTTCCATATAGATACAAGAAGTCTTTCAAGATAGTGATCTGAAAAATGAATTTAAGAGATGTGAAATTTCCCAGTTCAGGTAGGTACAGCTTAATTCAACTTTGCAAATAAACACCAGAATACCTTATTTAGCTGTTTCTCTCAGGAGTGCTTACCAGCACCTTTCTTTTCAATGGATCATTGAGAACACCCTATATTATTCCTTTCACATCATTTCTTCCAAGTGCTCCTGAGAGGGGAAGTTTGACACCAATGTGCTTCCTTAGGCAAACTTCCTTCTTGGACTCCTGCATGTCCATCATTCCATGATCAAACCAGTAAGGCTGATCCCCAAGACAAATGCACAACATTTTTTGTTATTTTAAAGAATTGCATTTTTGTAATACTCCACCCCCCCC
>JAOEGS010019365.1:61107-73691 GCA_025447755.1 Corythornis vintsioides
AAGTTATATAATAATACAGAAGTTTCATATCAAACTGTGTATGAGTAACATCCATTAATGTTCTTTAAAAATAAATTTAAATTATTAGTCTCTACAGACATAAAATTACATTATTTTGTATCAGAAACCACCCATTGGCAGATTTGGAGTCAGAAGAAAGGTTCCTTTTTTTATTCCAGCATTAAGAATATAATCCTAAAAAGACTACCAACAGCTTTTCCCAGGTTGCTGTGTACACTCAGAATGATTGATATTGTACAGCCAGAAACTTGGGGGCTGTGGGGGTGGTGGTGCAGTGACAGCATTTTACAGCCAGGATAGGCAAGTGTAACTGCTGCCAAGGCAGGACAGAGCCCTGGCAGGAGCTCTAACCCTGAATTTGCCCACCCACCTGCATTTCACTCTACCCAGTGCTAGGGATTGGGAGTGTCTATGTGACTCTGACACAAATGTTTGAATTGCTGACACCACGGTGAGATACAGAAGATGATGATGTGGAAATCAGGGCAGCCAGCACTAGGTTGAAAGGGACCTCTGGAGGTCACATGGTCCAACTCCCGGCTCAAGCAGTGGAATGAGTGGCAATAAGTATCTTCCACATCTGGGATACCTGCCAGTATTTCTACTTCTTTGATTTTTCACTTATCTCATAGATAGTGTAACTTAACACAGTCATGTCAAATCTAAAATTGTCTTCAGTGTTTCACAATTATATTTTTCAGCCAATTTATTAATGTTACAAGTGCTCTTGTAGACAATGGAGTTGCTGCCCCTTAAATAAGTAGGTTTGCTTTTTCATCTTGATTATTATTGTTAGTGGTATTAAAATATAGAATACAAGGCTTAATTTTAATAGCGTCTTCCTGCATTAGACAGAATTCAGTAAAATCTCAGAATCTCAGCAGAAATTCAGGCAACCAAGCACCATTTTTTTTTTGCTTTGTTTTATTGATTAAAATTATATTGAAAGGTTTCTTTCTGACTCTGCAATGCAGTGCAGAAACAAAAGGCATTGCAAAACTGCAGTTAGCAATTTCAGTGAATGTGTCTCTAGAGAAATGGAATTGGAGTAAATAGGAATTGACAGCTAGACACATGTTGGGGGAGCAGTGAAACTGACTTCTGCAAAAGATGACTCCTTTATCAGGAGAGCAACTGAGGCTTTTCTGAGGGCTTCAGGAGGAGGCAAAAATGTAATAACTTCTGTGGTCTTGCCTGCTTTAAATCACAGCTGCCTCCTCTTTGCAAGGAGGAAGCACAGTGAGGGTCTTCAGGGAAATAGGACCAATCTCAGCTATCTTCCTGCTCATTCCTGAAATACCAAGCACTGGGTATTGCTAGACTCTGAATGAGCAGCCTAAGGACTCTTGCCAGAATCATTCTGTCCTGTTTCAAATTACTGTCTCTTTAAAGATAAAAAGAAACAAATAAAAAGGATCAAAAGAACAGAAAATACTTGCTGACAGAAGCAAAATTTTGTCATAAATTTTATTAGAATAGTATGGTATATCTCTATTACTACCAAGGCTATCAACAGATCAGGATGTGTCTTGCTAACAACTTGTTAATGGTACCACTTTTTGCACACTTAATTAATAACTGGGTACTTTGCTTCTCACACTGGTTCTATTCTTCCAAGTAGGGAAATGGTTGTAAATATTAGCCAATTGGAAGCTCCCTTCTAACCTAAAACTTTCTATGATTCTATGTCAGGAAACATATGAATTAAAATGGTCAGGAAAAAGTACTTCTATACCAATACCCAGCTGTAAAGCTGTAGCCTATTCTGATAAAAAGGTTATACAGAATAGAATCTCTCTCTTTTATGGACCTTTTTTCTCTGTGTATTTAAAACCTTATGTGATTTGTTTTCCTTTCAAAGGCCATGAAGATTTAAAAAGGTAGTAAGTTTCTATTATTAGACATATCATCATTAATGAGATATTTTTATTATTAATTTTATTATTCATTAGCTCTAGATTTTAATTATTTGTATTGACTGGTTTGGATTAGTTGAATTATCTCTAATTTAAGAGTAAATTACCTGTACTGCTTTTCTTCTTATGTAGTAATTAGAGATCAAATAGTCATAGAAATCAGAAGTGGGACCAAGTTGGTAGTGTGTTTTACTTTGTCTTCCCATTGTTACTTACAAAGTATTTCTGAGTTAACCCATGTAAACCAGTATCTAAAGGTCACCCTCATTTTGGCTCTGAATCTGTTTTTAAAATGGCATTTTGACAAATGTTCTTCATTATATCTTTACAGCTGCAGTTTGTGATGGAAAATTTATGTTGACTGATTCCTCTGGGTTTTTTCACTCTATGAATTATCCAGAACCATATAATGCAAGTATCACTTGCCAATGGATTATACTGTAAGCCAATTTCCAATAATTTCCTACCTAATTTTTTTTATATATATTTATGAGGTGATATTGTTTCCTGCACATCGATCTTTGCCTTTTGTTTGTATTCCCAAATACCCCAGCATGGAAAATATGTAATATTTTTTCCTTGTAATTTTCTTTAACAGCTTGATTGCCTAAAAAACATATCAAACATTTTTACAATTTACAAAAAAATCCTGATTATTATTTTGAGAAATCATGTGTATTTTATTAATGCACAAGAACATATTCGCAAGCTTAATATTAGTCTCAAAATATTACAATAAATACTAGTTTTTAAGTAATGGGTTTATATGATATAACTGTTACTGACAGAATTGTAAAGAATTCCCTTGTTATTTATGGATACAAATCTCATGTGGTAGTTAACAGCACCTGTTCTCCTAAGTCATTTAGTCTCCAGGTCCACTCTATAGGCCAGGGAGAAAAAAACATAGCCGTAGTATGTGATAATGCTCATCCTAAAGTACACATCTAAAATAAATTAGATTGCAAGTTGGAAGCTCCTAAAAATCCTTACAGTGACTGCCAATTTATAAGTTACTGCTTTGAAAGGCAGTAATTCTTATTTTGGCTTTATAATAATGTCCATTTTTTTATTCTGAGAAGTATTAATTTAGTAGAAGAGTTTCAAAGAAACTCTTAAAACTGGATAAGATTTGGACTACTCATTCCCAAGGCTCCTTTGAAAGTGTTAGCTTTTGAGTTTGTTCATGACTTTAGTTTTCACCTTGAAACTTAAGGAAAAAGTCTTAGTTATCCTTCCATTTAGTACATTTGTTCATCTTCATTTGTTTAACTTAAGCAATACTATTCACCAATAATTATTAGTTGTACCTTATTTTAAAATATAAATGTGTCACAGGAAAAGCACAAGGTTGTATCCTTCAGAATATAAACCTGACTTGTTCCATGGTGTTGCAGAATTTAAGCACAATAAATAATCTTATCTTGTTTGCAGTACTTCTTTATAAGCTGTTCCAGTGCTATAGCTGCAAGAGGCATTGTATGAGTTAGAAATCTATAACAGTCATTTGGCAAACAAAAGCATAATTTTGGAAAGAATAATGAGTAATTGCAAAGAATATAGTACATGTGCTGCAGTTCTGGGTAATTACATGTTGATCAATGACAAAATTAATCTAGTTTTAGTTTCACATTTTTTTCTTTAAAATATCTGGAAATACTGACAGTAAAGGCCTGAAAAATTCAATGTAGTATTTGAATTTTTCCTCCCTTTCAAACTCTGAGGGAACCTTTTGGTTTTTCCAGTAAACAATAAGAGATATTTTGTCCTGTTATTTTTATTACTTCTATAAAACTGTGTTAAAATTCACCCTGTAATGCATCCAATATTTGATTTTTCATCTGCTATTCTTTGTCTAGAAATATTTCCCCATTATCTTTAGGAAAAGCTTCTACATTTTAATCCCATTTTACTCCTTCCAAAATAAAGCTTTAATTTCCAATGAGTAAAGGAGTACTTGTTACATAAGGTTTGTTCTCTATTCCTTTAGTAATTTTACAAACTAGAAGTTAACCAAATAGGTCATCCTGATGAATAATCTTGATTAACATAATTGTTTTTTAACATAATTCAAGCACCCAATGAATATACTACAGTCAAAAAAAAAAAAAAAAAAAAAAGGTTGTTAAAACATGACTTTCTGTTTTGAGGGTTTTTTTTTCTTTTGTTATCTTAGAGTGCCTCAAGGGTTATCCATTAAACTGAACTTCACTTCTTTTGAAACACAACAATATGGAGACAGTTTAAATATTTTTGAAGGTATAGGACAAAACAAAATTGCAAGAGGTAAGGTTATTTTTTCAGCTAATATTACTTTTCCATTAATAAAATTTAAGTGATAAAATAAGAATTTTGAAGTGAAAAAAAGCATAGATGTGATAGAATGCATCTGTGTAAAATTACCCTGTCAGACAATTATCTCAATATACATATGTACTCATATCAGATGACCAGATAAATGCTTCTCTAACATATTAAGTAATCTCTGCTTTTTGTTTGTTTGGGGTTTTTTGTTGGTTTTTTTTAATATCTTATCTGAGCAGTCTTGCTAATTTGACCATAGCCATGATCTTCTGGGGTCTATGCTTTGTTGGAAATATATTGTCAGAATAGCCTGTAACATCACACACAGCAACATAAAATGAAAACATGAATTCCACCAGAGGAATCTATACTCAAAGATAAATATAGAGAGATAGGGACTGGCATGGAGATGACCAGTATTACCACAAAGACATAAAGACAATGTAAAAGATTATTCCTTGATATTATCTAGCACTCTGTCCAGTTGTATACTGGAACATTGCAACTGTTCTGATGTTATATGCCTTCATGCATACACCACAAAGTGAAATTCCTATGTAACTTCACAGTTACCTTTATCTTTGAGTATCTGTAAGTATACATACTAATTATTAAACTGTGAGAGTAAGTTTATATAGCAAAAAAATTATAATCAATACTGTGATTCTAGAGTTCCAGAGTGCATATCCGTACATTTTGAGAACATCTACCACATAATAAGCACGGATATGATTATACTCTTGTGTACTATAAGTGACATTTCTCCACTGAGTGATATCCATATTGATGGATATGAGTGTTGGGATATACAGAATACTTACATGTCAGACAAACAGCTAAAACCCTTCAGGGTTTTGAAGCTATTGTAGGGTTGTGGGATCCCAGTAAAACGAAAACATTCTTTAAGACTCAAAAAGCTAATCCACTGCATTTTTCTGACAGCAGTGGGAAACTTTATATGCATGGGATTGTTTTCTTTCTGACTATATTATTCTTTATTTGTTCTCAGCTTCTCTGTCAGGGACTAATCCTGGGACAATTTACATTTTTTCTCATGAGGCTACAGCACAGTTTATATCCGATTATTCTGAAAATTACAATGGCTTCAATGCAACATACACTACATTTAATGCAAATGAACTAAACAGTAAGTGTTCTTTTTGTGTGTGCTTGTTTGTTATCCTGTAAGTTTGGTGAAGCTGTATTTTCAGTTTGACAAAATGGAGATGAAGAAGGAAGCTGTATTTTCTGGCCTCAATCTACAATTAAATCTACTCTGTTTTATGGACAGGTTTACAGACCTGTGTCTAGTAGTAGCTGCTGCTTTACAAAAGTTAATGTGCTTAAACTAGTAAAACCCTGCCTATATCTCTATCAGATTCCTCTCAGAGAGTTTGTTCACTAATGAACACTGTTAAAACACTAACTATTCTGTGATTACCTCACAGTACCTGCTCTCCAGTTTCTGATGTCCTAACTCATTGTCACAAGTAGTAGTTCTAATTGCCAAAATAACATGCAGGAAAATACTCACTTCAGTAAATAGGGTCAGAGTTGAAGATCATGAAAAGGGACTTCCCTGGTGCATGAAGCACAGCACTTATCTTCTGAGCCCTTTCAGCTGGAACAATCCAGGTCTTGGCAAAGAGGCAAAGAGTTAGTACTTAGTGTTAGCTATGCAATGGGTCCTCTCTCTTTCCCCCACCACACTACTGATCAAAAAAAAAACCAAAACAGTTGATGCATGAGTGCAAGAAAATGCAGGGCTACCTTTAGCAATAGTGTTTGGTTAGCAAGTAAAAATGACACAGCTATTTGAGTAATTATTTTGCATTGCATAGAATAGGAATCTGAGTCACCATGGGCTCCAGTTTATTTTAAATTTTTTTTTTTCATCACTCATTCTTATGTAATTTGAGAAAATACTTAATGTCTCTGTCATTTTGATTTACTGGAGGCTCTTATTTACAGATTATGAGAAAGTCAATTGTACTTTTGAAGATGGCTTTTGCTACTGGATACAAGATTTGGATGATGATTCAGACTGGGAGAGACTTCAAGGTCCTACCTTTCCCTTCATGAGTGGTCCCGAGTTTGATCATACATTTGGCAATATGTCAGGTAAGATCAAACACAGGTTGCTTGCATATTAAAGAAAAAGCTTGATTTAGCTTATGTCATATCACTGTACAATGGATTCTTCATAGTGATATTACTGGAATGTAATTTTATTCTGCCATAAAAATGTAACAGGCCTACAAGACAAAATATTTTATGCTTCTGATCACTATCTTTTGGAAATACAGCAAAACTAAAAGAAGAGATAAAGATGTAGGTATATAAGTATTTAAAGTGTGAGATATTAAAGTTTCCATGCTATTAATATACCAAAGTGCCTTACCTGAGAAAGGAATTTATATAATGGTGTTTTAGGTCCTGTTTACCTTAAGGAAATAAACAAGTATAGTATAGTTACATTTTAGGGAAATCCCCGTCTAGTAATGACATCCTTGTTGTCACAGAATAATTTTGATTTAACACAAAGTTTACCTGCAGGGTACATAGGACACCTGTGTCCCCAATTCGAATCATGTACTAAGCACACTAATTTTCAACATGTGTAAAGAACACAAACACTCCAGCAACTGCTATAGGAAAATAATTTAATTAGAGCAGTGATCATATCAAATGTGGAGTTTAATTAAAAAGATGATAGTGATAGGAATCAGATTGTGAATGTGCTTCTGAAAACTAATCCCAGAATTAGATACCAAAAGTTTACTTCTGCTTCAACAGGAAAACCAAACAACCTCTTTCACAGCAGATTTGTCATTCCAGCTAAAACTAATTAACATAATTTGGATTTTTCAATGGACATATATATATATTCTGTGGTACACTTATATAGAACTTATTCAGTGACAAATAGCTGGAAATATTGCAAATAATTCTGGAAGAAGTTACTCCTCGGAAAATAAAAATATTATTCAATACATTATTGGATAGAAATAACTCACTTTTCTCTGAATAAATGCACATTTTCTACACAATATTCAGAACACTTTTATTTTTCCACTTGCCTCCAAGAATAGAAATCAAATGAAATAATGTAATATTTGTTTAATAAAACACTTGACAATGGTTTCTAGCTCTAATGAAAATGATAATTTATTTTAGGTGCTAGGTTTAAACCGGCATATATAATGTTGCTATATGTAATGGTACTATTATATTTCATATTCAGATTGCTGCATCTGCATTTGAAGTAAAAATATAAGATGCATCATTAATATCTAGCTATTGCATACCATATTGTGTTTTTGGTATGCTGCTCTTGAAAATCAAAGGACTTTAACACATACTCAACAATTTATTCTGAATGTACAGAGAACTGATGAAACAAAAAGAGACAACTGAATATAGAAAGACCTTTTCTGAAAAATAATGCTATGCTCACTTTCTTAAAGCTAGAAACCATGTATATTTTATGCATATTTTCTAACACAGGAAATTAAAGGCCTGATTCAGATTTTGGACTAATTTTTAGGTAATTTAACCTCTCACGTGAAAAAGCTTGCTAATCTAGAAGTGTAAATACCAAAGTTTAGTATAGATAATTTAAATTACATAATTATATTTGTATTTATTTGCAGACTCATTAATATTTGCATCTGTAAAAAAAAAAAAAATATGTACATACTGAAATATGTTCCTTATCTTGCAGGATTTTATATTTCAACACCTATAGGACTTGGATTCACAGAAGAGAGAGTCCGGATTTTGAGTTTACCTTTGGTCTCTTCAGATTCATCTTGTCTAAGCTTTTGGTATTCTTACATTATTCCTATCTACTTTGATTAAGAGTAAAACCTGGTAGCTTTATTTCATTTAGAACATTAATCCAAGTCAGTGGATTAATTGTCATTAATTAACAGCAATATAAGCCTGCTTCTGTTTGGATTTCCATGATCAGTCTCAACTCCTAGCCTGAAACTTTAAGTCCTTTATAGCTTTATTTTCTTTTTCATACTTAATCCAATATTGATTTCTACATAGAAATTATACTAAGAATTCATTACATGGTTTTTCTCCTAAAGCTTAACTAGACCTCTGCAGAAAATATAGCAAAGTATAAAGAAAAACTTTTAGGTATAATCTAAATAGATTATTAATTTCATTGTCATGTTCACACCATCTATGAAAAAAACCACAAAAAAACAAACAAAAACCACAAAAAACACTTTTTTTTTTTTTTTTTTTACATTAAATTTAACTTTCTTCTAATAATACCAAGATTGCTTTTCTCCCTCTAGGTATTTCATGTATGGTGATAATGTTTACCGTTTAAGGGTTAGTGTAAGTAATGAGCATGGTTTGGAAAAGATAATTTTCCAGAAAGAAGGGAACTATGGAAACAACTGGAATTATGGACAAGTAACTTTAAACGAAACATCTGATTTTAAGGTTTGTTAAACTGCTTGGGGTTTTTTTTAATTTGTTTTAGTTATATGGAATTTTCTGCCAAAAATCATCCACAGTTCCAAAGATTTTATCTATTACTATTTACTAGTGCATGCCATCAAATAAAAGTCAGCACACAGAAGACTGGAAGCCTCATATGAATTGTCATTCCAACTCCCTCCCCTTATCTGTAATTTAAAATATTCTTATTGAAGAAAATAGAAAACCTTAACATTATCATGAGACAATCAATATTATCCCAAAAGAGAGCTTTGCACAAAACAAGAGTTTTCAAAGCTGATTATCAGATTCTAATGTGGAGTTAAAAATCTCGACAGTGAGTATGATATGAAGCACATAGCCATGAGAAGATCTAATTTAAATAACTTCAGATTCTGAATCAGAATTTTCATTCATTAATTGCAGAATAATTCATTGAAGGTACGTTCAAGATAGAAATGCATTTGGTGCCCCATGATTAACAACAGACCTGACTTACCTTAAACAAAAGCAGGAGACTTATGCTAGACAATTGCTTCAGCAACTCTTATTGAAAACAATTTCTGTTTATAGGTATTTGGGATGTCTTGTCCTGCTATAGTAGTTTTGATGGTTGCAAAAGCACTGTCAGAAAGATGTATTTAATCCTCTGAGGAAGTAAATACATTTGTGACCTGGCTGCATCAGGTTTCCAATAAATATGTGTTTTATGACCTCAGGAAGAGTGCTATACCTAGCTGTATCTCACCAGCACAAATTCCTTGGTAGCAGGATTACTTTAAACATGTGAATAGTAAAGCACAATGACAAACAAATGAGATTAATTTCCATTTTCAAGAAGATATGCCATTAGATCAGGAGAATTTTGGACTGAAGAGATGTGATAGAGAATTTGTCATAAATAGCATGCATTTATATTCAAATATCTTTATTTTAAAAGTTATTAAACAGTTTTAAATCATGTTCATCATTTATATAAAGAAGTCTCTGCATTCCATAGAATGATCCTGTCATCTTGCATAGTGCTGTTTTTTGGTTTGGTTTTTGTTTTTTTCCATGGAATCCTGTCTTATCTCTGATGCCCTCCCCCTGAGTGCAGCACCAGCATAATTTATAGTGAAAATAAAGGCATTCAAGAAAGAAGACCAAGAAGGATGACAGAATGGTTCAGCATAGGATGCTGAAAATTTTTAAATTACATTATAATTATTTATTTTTTTTATGAAATCCAGGTTATTTTTGATGCCTTTAAAAGGCGTGGTCCCAGTGATATTGCCTTGGATGACATTGGCCTGACAAAGGGAAAGTGTAATGAAAGTATTTATGTAGAGCCAACTGTGATTCCAACTGTTACTACTGTCCCTTCAGTTCCTAGTAAGTAAACACTACATTAGAGGTGATTTCCATTTCCTCTTACTGTATTTATGTAAAAGTGATTCAGAATTTTCAAACTTCCATTTTAGAAAAATCTCTCTTCAGCAGAGAAATATATATAAAAAAAAAAAAACCTGTAGCTCTCATTATAAGTCTCAAACATAGATAAAACAATGAAGAAATATTTCATATTATATTAACCAGGTCCATGCACTTTCAAAGCAAAAACTGGTACAAATGAATACAGCATTTGGGAAAAAAAAATCATTAAAATACCTGATAGGGCTTCCTAATTTATTGTAAAAGAGACAAACTTTTTGGAAAAAAAGAGTTTTGTACAAAAGACTTATTCACAGGTGGCTTCAAATAATTAAAACAAACAGAGAGTATGTTCTGGGACTACCTCCCATTGGATTTACTGACATTCACAAAGCATAGCTCTTGACAGCATATAATAAATTAAAATGGTCTAAAATTAAAATAATGGAAAAATACTATTTGCATTCTATTAATGTTGAAGCACTATATACTAATATTGTCATTCTAACAAATCTATCACTTCTACATCTCCTGCATCAGCACAGGTAAGAAAACAAAGCCTTATAAATGTAAGAGTAAAATTCCATTTTAGAGCTCCATCCTGAGAGACAGGAAAGTGAAGTTCAACAAGATGTCTCTGTCAGCAAAATTAAATTTTAATAATAATAATGATTTCAGTTATAATTTACCAGAGTGAGTTTAGGAATTTGATTGCAGTTTTCATTAAAGTAGTACTATGGAGAGGTGCTGATATCTGCCACATCCAGCCACCTTTCAGTTGCTCTGAGTAAACAGCCCTCGCAAGTGAGCATTAGTCTAACAGTTAGTAGTGGAATGACACTGTGGTAAATAGTAGCTGAGTGCTGCTGTCAAAACTCCAAAGAAATGTCATTCAGACTATAGACCTCTACCCAAAATATGGAGGCAACATTTTAATATATTAAAAAAAAAAAAATCCAAAACACAGAAGGGGACATGTGGCATATAACTCCTTATGAACCAGATTAGAGAGGATCCATACTGTCCTTCAGTATGATACTAAAGCTCAGTTTGTCACTGGGGCAAAATTAACTGGTTCACATAAATCTGTTGAGTCAAGCTATCTTTAAGCTGACAAAAAATAAGTGAATGTTATCAGTCATCTTCAAAGAAGTATGAAATAACTTTGATTAACATGGTACAAGCTTACTAACACTAATGGTTTCACTACAAATGTCACATCTATAAACAAGAGATGAAAGAATTTGTGCTGAGCCAATTTCTTTTGCTAGACTTAGAGCTTCAGTAAGAGGTACTGGCATCATTTGCAGTGCCACAAAAGCTCAAACAACGAGTTTTGAAAAGTCAAACAAGTGTTGTTTGGGGGATAGAGAAGATGGATTTGTTTTTGTCTTTTGCACAAGACTGTCAGCTTATACTTTCATCCAAAAACAAAGATTGCTTTCATCGTCATATTTATTTATAACCTGTCTTTTAACACAAACAACAGTGTGAAAATTGAAATATAGATTCCACATTTCAAATGTGCATGTCAATATAGATAATAATGTTTTGGCCAAAGCACAGAAGAGTTTTTTTATTAATTGGTCATATATAATTTTCAACAGTGTTAAGAAAATTGTCTATTGTGCTCAATGCAAAGACCAAGATTACTGGTACTAATTGCTATTTGGTTCTCTAATGAGTGACAGCTATACAAGTAACTCCATATAAATTTGTGTTTAAAGATCACTTGAATTTTTTTAGGCATTTTTTCCAGACATGAGTAAAATCAATTATTTCTAGCATTTTCCCATGCAAGGGAGATAATTACTAATGTGCCTTACATGTAGTCAACACCAGATTAGATTTCACCCTAAGTTATCCTTATTCTGCTATTAAGAAAATTGTTTTTGCTCTGTGTAAATCATCAGATAATATTGGCTAAGAATTGTATATTCATGCAGATTTACAATAGTTTTGTGACTTGGTATATGCAGCAGTGTTCCATTAAAAAAAAAAAAAAGCCAATGTATCCTTTACTTATGGTCAATGCTATTTACAGAAAGTAGTCATTGTAAGCCACACAGTGGAAACATAATATATTTGTTAGTGTGTGATTGTTAATAGTTCCTTTTTGTTTCAGAGAGTTTGGCTTTTCTTTCCAGGAGTGCTTTGGTGAAAGAGAAATTTCTGTAAGATGGATGTCATGAGAAAGTTCATATCTTTCTTGTATTTAGTGGAGCTTCCTCCCAGTTGAATTCAATGGGCAAACTCAATAGATCATGGAGTCCCTAACCAAGTACCTCACAGTATGCAATACTGACAGACATAATGATATGCAAAATCTGAGCAATAAGGGGGGGGGGGGGGGGGGGTTTTATAGGTTAGCCAAAGTTAATTTTAATTTAAAGAGTAATGAAAAAAAAAAACAAAAATTTTTTCTTCTGTCTTCTATTTCCTGAAGCAGGTAGAGGAGCACTATTTATT
>JAOEGS010019366.1:90401-106567 GCA_025447755.1 Corythornis vintsioides
TTCTGACTGTGGCTCTCACATAACAATCTGGTTTGATGAAACATCAAAAAGCAAAGTTGAAAAGACACTACCAATTCTTTAACTCATTTCATGAACCATTTTCATTAACCTTGAACACCATCAACTTTCTATATGGCTATATCAGAAAATAGAGCATTAATTAATATAACAATATTCAGGAGAACATTTTCACAGATTACTGAAGAAGAACGTGAGGTGCTGTGACTTCTAGAATCAGTATGTAATCCTCAGACTCTTAATGACCATGAGGACTGCTAGGAAAGATGCTGTTACTGGGGTTTGTATATCATCACCTCAAAACACCAATGTTAATTGTCTGTTATATGATATGATGTCTTCACACAAACCTCAAGCAGTTCTGATAACATATGATTATTAAAGATGTATTTAACCCTTTATCTTGCTCAGGTTTTAATCAAGTGTGAAAGGAGGTTATATTCTGAGGTGCCAGCCTTTGCACCAGTGGTAACCCAGGAGGTTTTATGGCTGGAACAAGGAAATATACTTCTCCAGGAGGTAAAATAAAGTTGGGCTTCTCAACAGTGAGTGGGCAAAGAGCAAACAATGTTTATTTGAATATGTCAATAAAATGTCAGTAAAAGAACAAACCAGATGCTGCACAAGTGGAGGAGAGTCATGATCACCTTCTAGCTCTACAATCAGTCAAGAGTGGGAACCCCTGAGTGAGCAACCATTTCTGTCTATTACCTGAATGTAAGCACAGCATGATAGTAATTTGTTTTGTACTTAGGCTTTTAGACTGGAAAACCTCTATCCAATAATCCTACTACAGCATTTCTGTTAAATTGTGCAGCTTGAATACCACTCAGTGAATTGTGTACACTTTATTTTTTATTATTTTATTTTTGTTTGTTGGATTTTTAACAATTTTAATACTCAGAAGTAGATTTGCATGTATTTCCTTGTTTGCTATGAACATATTAAATTTTAACATGTATTTAAAATACCCCAAATATTTTGCTGCAATTTTATTCTGAATGTATCAAAGGATTCTGACAAAAATAGTTACATATTATGTTTTGATAACCAAGTATATATATATGGTAACTATACTTAATTATTTTATCCCTCTAGAAATTTCAGGTTATGCTTTTAAAGCAAACTGACTATTTTAAAAGTTATTATTATGCACAGGTAAATTAATCTGTCATTTTGATATATGGATAGAGTAGAAGATGTACTGTCAAGGCAGTGAGAAAATTTAATATTAATATAAAACATTGTTTACATTTTTTCCCCTCATTTCTTTCTTCTTGTGAGTCAGGAGAGATGTCTCAGACAGAAGTTTAACATTAGACACTGTCAACAGAGGTCTAAAATTACTGACATTTTAACATATTATCAATATTACAAGTCCATATCAGTGATGTTTTACAATATGTTTTTGTAATGTCACTCTCTTCAGAGATATTATTGCAATGCAGATAGTCTTCTCTACCCTTGATAAGTTAAAGCAATGCATCCTGCAGTCTGTGCTGCTTTTAGCACTGGAGATAGCTAGTTAATCATAGAAGGATGTTTTCTTCTACAGGCTCATTATACAGAAGAGGATTCAAGGGAGAGAACAGCAGTCCTAGCATACTATGCACAAAAAAGTGAGCACTTCTACTTGCTAATGGCAGTGCTCTCTACCTCCTACGAGTATGCTGAGTTTGAAGTAAAATGCCCTGTGAGATTACTAATTAATTATAGTTTCTATCTGGTACTCAATTCAATTAATAACTTGACCAAGATCAGCCTTCTGGAAGACTGCTAGTGCTATTAAAAACTAGCTTTATTTCCAGCATTACAGTTTTATTTCTTTCATTTGCTTTATCAAAGAAATCTTGTAATGAATTAAACCTTGATCTGTCACTAACTACACAGGATCACTTTTGATCAGAATGCTCACAGTACATAGTACATGCACATTAGAGGTTAATCTTGAAGTGTGAAAAAAAGAAGGAGGAGAAGAGGACTTCTCCTGTTTGACTGGTAGGCAGTGGCTTTTCTTTACCATACCCTTGGAACTTAATTTTAACTTCTGAATCTTGACAAAGAGTGGAGCTTTGAGCTGAAGCCTGTTGCAAAGCAATTATCCTTGATACTCCCATTTCCTGCAGTTCTTTTCAAGGGAATAACATAGTACAGAACCATGAATCAAGTATCACTTACCTTGAAGCCAGACATTTATCTATTTAGATGAGTTAAAAATCAACATTGGAGGAAACTGGTCTAGCTGCAAATGGCAATAAAACCAAAAATGTTTTCAAAGCATTGAAAACTAACTGCTGTTAAGCAAGCTGATGAACTGATGACCCATCACTGAAATGTCAGGGATCAGCAACTGAGAAAAGCTGTGCTAGTTGATGGAGTTCAATCTTGAAGAGTGTGAAGGTTGGAAAGGTCTTACTCTAGCTTATATGTGTGCACAGGCAAGTGCTCCTGCACCTCAGGGGTTTTAAGCAATTTTTTTTATACCTTGATAAGCTACTAGAATTTGAGTGCCAAAATGTATTACACCACAGTTGTCCTGGCTGTTCTGGCTACTTTACTTTTCTTCTGCTAGGGAGCTGAGGTACCCACACAAAGCATTTTAATACTCATTAGGATGACCCTTCCCTTGAATAGAATTATTTAAACCTAAACAACTCAAAACCTTAAATATTTGTGGCATTCCCATTATAGGATCATAGGATAAAGAATTATTGAAGTGAGATAATTGCCTATATATCCTTCCAAAAGACTATAATTGAAAGCAGAATCAGATATTAATTACTTTAAATTTATTCTTGGCATCATAACTACCTTTTTATACCTCAAATTCTTACAAAGAAAAACAGTAATACAGATTTATGGAAACAGATATAAAATTTTCAGAGATTTATCATCAATCCGTAAAAATAGAAAGGAGAAAGCAGAAAAAAAAAAAGGATTTAAAAAGATTTATTATAAATACTATATTATTTTGAAAAAAACAAAAGTAAAAATTGGTACTGCTTTATTAATAGTTTAAAAAATTCTTAAAAAAGTATTTGAAGGATGCAGAAAAGTAGATTTTGAAAAGAATACATCATAAAAACAAGGAAATGGAGGAACACAAAATTAATATTCCTTGATAACGAGCATCAGGGAGAATAACTGAAATGCATAGAATGTACACTGTAATGCCATTGTTTTTTCCATCTTATGCTCTTCTGATGCTCCTACTATATTGCCATAAGGTGCAGACAAGTAAAATTATTTAAGATTTGAAGCCCTAAGTGAGGGCAAGTTGCACTTCCTGATTAAAATCATATGACTTTTAAATATTAATATGAAACCTAAAAGCAATGAATGTGAGCTTTTCATTAGACATTAACCAAATTTGTGTAATAGGAATAATATATTGACCTTCTGTAAAATCTTTTGTCCACAGATGCAGTCATCAGATGTCTAGATCTTTTCATTGTTAGTCTTATATACACTTATGATTCATGTGAAATTTCAATATTCTTATTTGAACTTCCTATCTGAATAAGTATATGTCACAGAATAAAGTAGCTTGGAGAAGACTTCCAAAATGCATTTTTAGGTAACTGTAATTGCACAGTTTGGAGCAAGCCAGAAGTAATAATATTTCACCTTGAACATACTTACAGTTTACAAGAAGTAGCATGGCTAGAAATAAACTATGGGGATTTTTTTCCTAGATTTCAGATTATTTTTTTGAAGTATTGATGTAAACATTTAACTAGATGTTATAAATTACTTTTTTTCTTTCTTTTTAGTGTTGGTGAATCAGTTATCATTTTTTGTGTGTTAAAGAAAGGATGAAGCAAGTTAGGCAGGCAGGCATATACTTGAATAATTTCTGCAATGATGGAAGAGCCACATGCAAGGACAGGAATGCAGTGCAAATGACTTAACAAGATAACCTAGCACGTTCTATATGTGGGATTTGTTGCTTTTGTTTTGTTGGTTTGGTTTTGTCTTTGTTGTTTTGTTGTTTTGGGGGTTTGTTTGTTTGTTGTTTTGTTATGTTTATCTTTTCCCTTCTTTTAATTCTTTGTGGACTATCAAGACTAACAAGTGGAAAAAGGATGATTTGACTAATACTGTCTGGTGCATAGACAGTTAGAGACATTCTCAGTAGTAATGGTTATGAATCTTTTTATTTAAGATAAGGAAAGCCTTAAATTTTCTTTTGTTTGTTTCTTTGCTTCAATGTGAAACGTGATTTCTTCTGAAATCTGCTCTATGATTACATATAAACCCAATTATTTACCGTGGAAGTAGATTACTTACTTTGTTAGAGCTGAAAAGTATGTATGATCCTAGTTAAAGACTTTAAGGGGAAAATATATCTCAAGAAACATCAGTAGGAGCATCAAGGAGGAAAGTTTTACATTATCCAAATGTAAATAAATAGTGTCACAGTTAAAGGGAAATGTTTACAGTCTTACATGATCATTTCCTGTAACTAGACTCTAATGAGTTACCAAAACAGTGTGACTATATCTATATTTTCCAATGAATTAATTTACCTGTGTAATGAAATATTCAATGACCTTAGGACAAGGGTCATGAATGTTTATGCTGTGCTATCTATAACCCTCAAATGTTCTGGAGATGTATACAAATTCTGACTATTCTCTAAAAAAATGCAACCTGTAGAGCTGCTGTCTGTGGACTACTGTGAGAGACTTTCATACTTGCAACATTTTAAAACATTACAGCTACTAATGAAAACAGCAGTGCTCTAGATTACAAATGCTCTGTCATTAAATATATATTTCTGTGATGACAGAACAAGGAACTGATGCAAGAAGGAAAATATTTAAGGGGTTCTATAATGGAACTGCTTTTTATAGATAAACTTACAATTTTTATGTTAAAATGAGCATTCATTTGACCAAGACTATATAAGTTGTCTGAAATGGTTTGGGAAAGACTTTTTTTTTCTGAAAAAAAAAAAAAAATAATTCAAATGACTTTCCAAAATACAACAATATAAAAAATTCTCTTTCCTCTTTACAGACTGGTACCTAAATTTATAAAACAAGAAATTCAAGAGTGATTCACATCTTGCTCTGAGAATTTATTATCACTGCTGAAAAGCAAGTGTTTCTATTGCCTTTGACATCTGGGGATAGGGGGATAATAATTCTTCTGAGACCATAAAAAAAACTGTCAGCAAAAAGCCACTTATGCTACTTCACTTTTTCTAATGAAGTCTTTGTGTGATAAAAGCTCATTTGCACATGACTTCTGTGACTTCTGAAACAGTATCTTTCTAGGGTAAATAACATGGGATAATGCTACTGATTCTGCATTAAGCATTCACTCTTTCCTAACATAGTGTATTTTAACCCTCACAAGTCCATTGAGAAGATGGAAAGATTCTGTAAATTATTTCAGGTTCCTAACTAATATATATTCTTGTATTTGTTTCTCGGTTTGTGTATAAAGATCCAGATATATAATTTAATATTGTTTATTGTAATATATATAAAGCATAACAGTGGCATTTATAAGCACAAAAATAGTAAAAATAATTTAAAATTCTGGGGTGCATAAAGAAGTTTGTCCATCACGTTGAGGGAGGTTCTCCTCCCTCTCTATTCTTCCCTAGTGAGACCACATCTGCAGCATTTTGTTCAGTTCTGGTCTTTCCAGTTCAGGATGAACAGGGAAATACTAGAGAGAGAACCCAATGGAGAGCTACAAAGATGATGAACATAATCTGGAACACCTCTCTTCTGGGAAAAGGCTGAGTCCTGGGGCTGTTTAGCCATGGAAAAGAGAAGACTGAGAGGGGGTCTTATGAATGTTTAAAAACATCTGAAGGGTGGGTGGCAAATAAAAGGGGCCAGGCTCTGTTCAGTGGTACCCTGAAAGAAGCAGTAATGGTGGCAGGTGAAACACAGGAAATTCCACCTCAACATCAGCAAAAACTTTCCTGTGAGGGTGACAGAGCACTGGAGAGGCTGTGGAGTCTCCTTCTCTGGAGACTTTCAAGACCTGCCTGAATCTGTTCCTTTGTGCCTGCCCTGGGTGTTTCTGCACCAGCAGGGGAGTTGGTTTTGATGGTTTCAGAGGTCCCTTCCAACCCTTACCATTCTATGATTCTGTGATTCTAAATGTATCAAAAAATGGGTAAAAACTTTATAATCACAGACTGTTCTGAAGACAGTGTAGCTGTAGTAGCTGAAGAAGCTAGAGCTTGTTAGCTTTGTTATTTAAAGCACTTTACATCTGGCCAATTTCACACTTTCTCGTGCATAGTCAATTTTGATTAAATGTGTCCTGGTTAGACCTCCTAAATGTTATCTTCACAGGAGTTTCTGATTCAAGCATTTTATATGGCTCAATTTGTGTAATTTCTATGTGTTCAAGATTGAAGTTATTTAGTGTTCTTAAACACCTAGCTCCTGCAATCTTTTCCTCATATTCGGGTCTTAAAATAAAGACCTATATTATCCTTTCTGGCTGTTGCAGAAGCTTGAAAATATTAACATGAAAAAATTAGATGTCCAGCTAAAAGGGCTGAAGTCACAGTTTTCACAGGCAATGCTTTCTTTTGTGTTGCTGTGCAGGTGAGATGATAGCACTTGGTTTTTGTTGAAGTAAAATGAGTTCTTTTTCTTATATGATGGCTAATGCTTTTATGGGTAATTTTGATGTTTCAGTTTCAGATGTGTGAGTAAAAACCTTTTAAGAAGTACTCAAGTAGATGAAATTATCCATATACTATCTAAAGTGAAAACAGTATTGTAGGACAAGTGCTCGGCTTTTAAATCTGATGCATAATAGAAGTGGTCATTAAAACAAAGTTTGTGTGACATTTTCATGATACTATTACCCAGTGTTTCCTCATAAAAGAGTTTATACTTCCTATTATCAGAAAAAGTAACAAAAATATTTACAAAATGCATGTTAAGCTTTCATGTTATATAGGTTACCATGATGATTTACATCATAAAAAAATGAACTGTAAATATTTGGGTACTCATGGGTATTGAGAAAAATGTCCCTCTACACATGTACTATACCTTCAGACCAATAAAATAGAAATGATTAATTTGACATTTAAAAGATCACAGTCATCTTTGTCACTTCCAACACATTAGTATTTAAAAAAATAAATTACTGTATTACTAGATAAGTTGATGGAAATGCTTAAAATTTCTTCTAAAAGTCCTTCCAATTGCTTTTGAGAATTTCTTTGAGTAGTTTAATACAGTCTAAATAATTAATTAGGAAACAGCACAATTATTCCAAAGATACTATCATTCCCACCCTGATACAGACGATGTAGGTTTAAAAACCTGCAAATAATAATAGTTCATTTTTTAAAAGTTGCTCAAAATTTTAAAATCTGTAGTGTTTTGTTTTGTTTTGTGTTGCTCATTTTTGAAAGTCAGATAAACACCAGATAATTTTTAAATAACTTAATTGTCTCTGTTGGTTACACAGGGAAGATGGTCTTTCATACATCTATCTCAGGAGATCTGTTTCATCAAATAGTTAAAATTACATGAGGTAGACTGAAATCAAACATGAATCTTTTTTTTCCTACAGAAACATATTTCATTTTCATGTTTTTAGAAGCCCTTGGGTAAACCAAATTGACCTAAATTGAATTATTAAATAAAAGTTATCCAGACATTCAAATTTCCAAATATGTCAAAACCAGTGATTTTTGTGTAAGATGAAACCTAAGGTACATTAGCCATGTCATGTAGATGCTGAAACAGGATGTCATGGTTTAGGGTCAGGGGAGCCCCAGACCAATAACAGACGCTGTCTTTTAACCCCCCTCACTCCCCAAAGGGGAAGAGGAAGGGAATGAGCGAGAGAGATTTAGTGATTAAGAAGTATGGATTGAGTCATGGTGCCGTGAGGTGGATTGGGAAGTGGCTGAAGGACAGAGCCCAGGGAGTTGTGGTCAGTGGAGCAGAGTCTGGCTGGAGGCCTGTGACTAGTGGAGTCCCCCAAGGGTCAGTGCTGGGTCCAATATTATTCAATATATTCATCAATGACCTGGATGAGGGGATAGAGTGACCCTCAGCAAACATAGACACACTGGATCCCTCAGCTTTCTATACTGCATATGATTTCTATGGGCTGGAATAACCTGTTGGTCAGTTTGGGGTCACCTGTCCTGTCTGCTCCTCCCTGCAGGTTCAGCCTTTCACTTTCTGCACCCCCCAATGTGGTACACAAGTTCTAGCAGTGACCTTGGTCTGAATTCCAATCCTTGGTAGTAACACTGAACATGGGGTGTTTTCACTGCTAGAAGCAGATACTGTCTGTGAAAACAGGCTGCTAACTTCAGAAAGTGCAGTTAATTAGAAGAACTGAGCTGAAAATTAAAATAACTGAACAGAATTTGTTCGGTTCTCACACAAAACAGGACACAGGAATAAATGTAATACTCTTCATTAGCTCTCACTAGATACCTAAAATTTAGGCATAGCTATTTTCTTGATTCAAGTTTCAACCCTTTTTCAATGAGAAAACAAAGTTCTGATCTTCTCTTTAAGGCACTGTAGAGATAACCATCAACCAAACAATAATAAAAAGTTGTTTTCCCATTCATATGTGTATATACAGCTACAAAGACCAAGTCTTAATTATTTGGGTAACAATGTTGTGGACATTTATGCACATATTTATGTCTCACAATGGAGATTAATTGGATTAATTGTGTGTTGGTTTGTATTTGTAGACTTATATGCCTTGTGTCAAGAAGACCTGAATGAGGAAAAGGTTAACAGAAATTTTCCTTTTCCACTACAAACTTAACAGGTCTGCCAGTAAGAAGTGACTCTGGAACATGGAAGTATACTTGATATGTAATAATGTATATATATATATATAAAAGCTATGATAAAAAGACATGTAACATAATAACTGGGTTCTGACTTTTAAGATTCTTTGCTCAGACATGAAATAGAAATAAAATCCTCAGCTTTTCATAACAGATTGGGTTTCAACTGCTGGTTAAGCTAGTGTCAAAGAAGCCCAATAAAATTTATGATGCTCTAATGAGCACTCTCATGAGCTGTTAGCATTTTTACTTGCAGTCAAATGGCATTCAGAGAAGTGTGAAAATTTTTTGCCTTTGAAAATATTAAGGAAATAGTTCTCCTGAAATGGAGAAGTCCACCTGAAGTCTGTAAACACATCAAGGAAGCTGGAACTGATTCTCAGCAAAGCACACTGGATATCTAATGCTGAATGAATTAATTCAACGCTGCTCTCTAAAATGGAACTTTCTTGTATACCTACTTCTTATATAAACTGTTAGTTTATTTACATTAGTGTTTGCAGTCATTAAAATTATAATGTAAATCACATGCTCTTCAGTTGCAATCACATTCAATTATAAAAGAGTATAACTTAATTTCCAAGGTTCATGTATCTTAGTTGATTGACCTTTGAATCAAATTATGCTCTTTTTTTTTTGCCTTTTTTTTTTTTCTGCTATTTGTGCCTTCTAAGTCTAAAAGCCTTTCTCACAGAAAATTTTGGAAGTAGGACAAGATACCATATTTGATTTTCAATATTATTTTCTACAAAAAGGATCAAGTATTATTGGGATCTAACCTGAATTTTTGCATTGGTTCTGAGATTAAGTTAATTTTCCTCATAGCAGCCCTCCCAGTGTTGTGCTTTGTGTTGAGAGCTGGAATGGTGCTGATAACACATCTGTGTTGGGCAGGGCTCACGCAGAACCAGGGCTGGTTTTCTAACACTCTCCCTGCAGTGGGATGAAGTGGACAAGGTCTTGGGCGGGGACACAACCAGGACAGAGACCCAAACTGAACCAAACAATAAAAGCTAGGAAAAGAAGGGTGGGGGCATTCACTTGTCCTCCATAGCAACCACTCCGTGTTTGGAGTCCTGCTTCCTGGAAAAGACATCGTCTGCTGATGGGAAGTACAGAATAAATCTTTGTTTTCTTTTGTTTCCTCATGCAGCCTTGATTTGCTTTTAATTAAACTGCCTTTGTCTTAACTCATGAGTTTTATCTTTTCTTTCTCCTGGTCCAGCTGAGAGGAGGGGGAGGAGTGATAGAGCAACCTGGGGGGCACCTGGAGTCCAGTCAAGGTCAAACCTCCACAAGTTTCAATTCAGATGTAATTTTTACCCAGTTTACTGTTTTTAGAGGATGCTCAATGTGAGCTCTTGGTTGAAAAGAAATCGTGATTGAAATTAGAAAACAGAATCAAAAGTTGACAGAGGGATATACACAAAGACTGTGTGATTTCATACAGTGTTTTCGTCAGAAGCAAATAAAAAAAAATACATAAACTATTCCTCTCAGTATTGTTCAAGGTGATGTGAGAAAAACTGTGAATGAGACAGTCTCTAGAGGATAACATAAGGAGTTTACTAAAAGAGGATACAAACACAAAAAGAATCTTCAGATTTGTTTAGAGGAGAAAAACTTCTGTAAGTCAAAGGACATAATATAGATCATATAGCAGCATCTCAACTACTCCAATTCTTTTCTTCCAACAACATAAAAATGCTGCTAAAATCCACTTCCACCACTGCATCATTGGCTCCTTGACTTAGCTAAGCCTCTGATAATATAGAGAGACCATTTCTCAATGAGACAGTTTCTCAATGCTGTTTTCTAGAGACAGAGAAGGTGAAGAATGAGAGAGGCAGCATCTCCTTCTATGAGCTTCTGACCTCCTCTCTTTTCTTTATACCCACTCATTAGATGTACAAATTTGGGCTGCTAACCACTAAGATCAAAGGTTTCTAAAGCAGCCAATCATGAAATTATATATTTTTAGGTGAATCACTTTCTAGACTCCACTGACTAGATCTGTATTGACTGTACTGGAGACTTAAACACCTGCTATGTATGTTGGCTTCTACATGTGGAAAATGATGTGTTAATGGATGCTGCTGTTAGGGTTCAATTCAGTTCTTTAAGCAGAGGTCATAGGACAGAACACCAAAAAAGGTCTAATGACATTCAAGGTAACCTAGGCTATCTGAGATATCTCTATGAAGTTGGTTGATCTGGTGTAGGGTGACATACATTTTCTTCCCCTCTGGAAATGGAGATGAAGTCTAGGAATGATACCTTATGACATATGATGTGGTATTTTTGCTTAAGTAAAAGAATTCCCCTCTGTGGTCATGTGTACACATGCCATTGTGCAAGTTTAAGAAATAAATCTGGATGCCTTACAGAGAGCAGAAACCCAGCTCTTGACTCTGACTCGGGTGTTGCTTCAGAGCTCTCACTGAACCACTTCTGAATGTTACTTTACACAGAGAGCAGGCTGTGATTTTTGAAGATGACAAAATAAGTTCTGGGCATCTATTAATCCAGCATGAAAGTTCCAGACACCTATCTGTGAAACATCTTGCCCTTCTCCCTGAAATGTCTTATTTGTACTAGAACTTAAACTTACTTCTTTTCTTTTTTTTTTTTTTTTTTTTTTTGTGTCCTGCAAAAGCCTTTATAAGAGTCCTAATGAGCTACAGGACAAGTAGTTTTGTACAATGAGATTTTTTTTCCAGTTTCTTTTTTTTCTATGGGTATTTAATTTTCAACAAGAAAGTAAAAATAATTGCAGCAAATACTTAAACTCTTCTGCTACCCAGCTGATCATTCTTCCTCCTAGACAATCTCAATGAGGCTTTGTCTTACTCTGCTTTTGGAAAGAAAATGATTGTCCTGTCTTAGCTATCAAAGTCCAGTTGATAAGCTGGATCAGATTCATCTTTCCAAATAGAAATAATTACAGTACAGACATATAAATCAATTATTCAAATATATCTTTAGAAGCAGTGATAAATAAATGCCTATGTCAGTGTGAATAATTTGATTCTAAAACAAATCTTTCATGTGTCTGATGCAGCTGTCATTTACCCAGCTATCTCAGTTGCAACCATCTAAAGTGGGTGAGTTGTGTCTTACTGTTGGAAAATCCTAGAAGGAAGGTAGATCTTCCTTTCAAATTTATGAGCCCTAGCACTTAGTCCCCTAGCCTGTATTCCCAGCAGCTTCCTAACCCAGAAGTGTTGACTTAAGCAGTTCAAAGTACCTAAAATTAAGTATGCAACATGAAACCCATAATTACTTTTATAAGGAAACCTTAACATGATAAAAACTGTACTTTTTTTTCCCTTTTAGGTGCTTATTTTAGAGGATTGCTTATCAAAGACTCTAGATTACTTTTTCTGTATGTTTAATTTTTAAAGAGAATTTGTAGAGCTATGGTCACAGTGCAAATGGAACAATTTGTCATGTAGTGTAGCTCTGCAGCTGTATTTAGTGGTGACACAGTTCTCCAGCTTTTCAAGGTTGATTGAAAGTACATTGACTTAAGAAAAATGTTGAAGTGCACATTCAGAAAACCAGTCATTCATGACATTGTAACCAAAACCTCCAGTCGTGAAATGAGAGAAAATCCCACATGCTGGGCATCAAGAAAAAGATGTGATTATTCTCAAAGTCAGGGTGAAGGGTAATTGCAAGGCAGTTGTCACCCTGAGCACATTTATGAGGTGTATGTTGTTTTACTTCACTGTTTCTAATATTTTTGCACTTTAGTTGTAGTTTGCAGCAGAGAGCTTTAAATATATTATTTCCTTGAAGCATGGTCCTTCTGACTCATGTAATCACATTTGCAGGCTGTAGGGGAAGCTAGAACAGCTACTGCTGTTTTAAACTAATTCTGGATAAAAAAGTAGTCGTTTGGGGGCTGTTTCTTGTTTCCAAAGTGTCAGTGTTTCAAAGGATTTATACAGAACAGTGTTTCGCTTCTTAGGATGCACAAAACAGTGCATCAAAATAGATAGGAGAAACATCAGCTACTAAGAATGCTAATATCAATTAATTAGATATCTAACTAGGATTGTGAATTATAGCAGTTTTATATTGATCTTAGCCTGTCATAAGGGTTTATTTGGAGGGGAGGTTGTTTTTTTCCACACTTCTAAGAAAACAAGTAAAAGAAAGAGGAAAAGAGAAGTCAGTAGAACTGTAAATTGACACTTTTCATCTGTTAAAAATTCAGATTTGTTAATTAACAGTTGCAGTAGGAATATAGAATTCTGTGACAGTGATTAAACAAAAATAGTAGAAGAGCTTTGTCACCGTGAACAAGGGAAGAAAAAGAACAGCAATAAAAGGATAGCAGAAGAAAAATAAGCTGTCATTTTTGAGTATGTCCTCCACGTGGACCAGAGACAGGGCAATGAATCAACACATCATTGTCATCTTGTTGGCAGAAGACCTCCCAAGATGAGTGATTGAACAAAGCAAGCAACACTGACAGAGGTGACAAAAAAAGGAATATATAGCTTTTGGACTGAAAGCAACTTGGCTAAGATTTTCAGAAGCACAAGGGGCATATAGACACAGAAATAAACTGTAAAGCTCTGCTACACCCTGGGTATCTTGTTAAAGTGCTACTAGAGAAGGTACTCTGTTGTAGGCACATACTTCTCTCTTTTCCCTAGTTTCTGCCAGAGACTGGAATTCAGTTTACCCTCCAGTCCACACCCCAGGACACTGCTTATCAGTGGTAGAAGGAAAAACCTATTTAATTTACTTACTGTAATAGCAGCAGCAGAAGGCAACATTTACTGATATAGAATGAAGACAAGAAAACAGGATTAGTTTTGTGATGTGATATCTTTCAGCTCCCCAGGCCTGGCTTGAATTCTAAGAGCTATGACAGGTAATGAGATACCAAAACTTAAAACCACATTATTCTGATTTATCAGGTACTTTCCTCTCAGCAATTTGCTCTACTTAAGGACCCCTGAAGCCAGAGATTATTCCTGTATACACCAACAAAAAGCATGGGATCACAGCTTTGAAATGCTGCATATCTGTTCCTAATTCAGGCAGCATCAGACTTAAAACTTTCATTAGTTCCTCACACTTAGAACCCATTGGTGTGTTGGGCTTTTTTTTTTTTTTTTTGGTTTGTTTGTTTGTTGTTTTTTTTTTTTTTCTTTCAACTAGACTGTAATCAGGAAACATGTTTCTATATCCTGCAATAAGCAATGCATTTTGAGTACAAGGGAACCATGCATTAACCATGAGAACAGGGCAGATAAGATTGGAAGTCCAAAACTACCCAATTGCTGGATAAGCTTGCATATTTCATTAATGTATCTGTTCCTACCAAGCACAAGTAACTCATATAATCTTTGAATTTCTTTCTGGAGTAACCCATTTCTCTCAGCTGGCAATGCAAAGATCCTATTAGAGGCTGTTCTTGCTGTATGCATCCTGATGATGCCCGGATCTATACAGAAAAACACTTCCCCAAACACCAGCAGATCATGTCTGAGGCTGGATAAGAATGCATCTTTCACAAAGTCACATTAGCAGTCACTTCATCATGGAAGAGCCTGAATGAGGTTTTTAACTACCAGAGAATTGACAACTGAATATATAAAAAGAGTTAGAAAACTGGAGGAAAAGAAAAATGTAAATTTACTGTTGCCTTTGGCTGATTCAAGTCCATTAAAGAAAAAAGAACACTCTCTTTTTCAGGAATTAAATACATTTGTTTCCTTAATACCTTGATCATGGCAATGATTTGATTTGACTATAGCAAAAAAAGAAACAAAGCATGCTGAAGAAGACATTAGGTATATGTATTCTACTAATTCAAAGACGAATCCTACGCAGAAATTTTGGGCTTTTATAAGAAATAACTTCTTCCTGATTAAAAAAAAACAAACTCTCAAAGACATACAATTTTATCAAGACATATTAGAGCATGATAAAAGTTGATGGTAAATGCATAGCATACTGGATCACCTGTAAAGAAACACTAATTCTTTTCATTTCACTTTTTAGTGTAGTTGTTAACTTCTATGAGTGAATGAAGTCTGATCCTCACTTATATTAATTCCTTTTATGAGTTAAATGAAGTATCAAATTAACTTCACTTGGAATTATTTAATATGACACAGAGAACTTGTAAAGTACAGAAATGAAACTACTGGAAAACTCATATGCATTATTCTGGCATAATTTCTTAGGAAAGAACCTAAACCAAATCTATTACAAAGTTTTTCATGTTTATTGACATATCTCTTCCATTCTAGGTTTTATCACCATTAGATTGCAGCTATGTGAGCAATTACATTTGTTCATACAGTCTTTTTGGGAGTGGAGCCCTGTGAGATATGGATCAGGCTGAGTGTGTGGAAAGGAAACACTTCAGCTTTCAATTCCACTGTAGGGCATACACAGGGGTATATAGCACTTCATAGACTTGTTCACTGTGACATTTGCTTACCAGAGTTCTGGTTTTCTCCTTGCTCTCAGGTTATTCTTGAACAGCTGTCTATAGTGTACTGGGTTTTTTTCTCTCATTTACCAGCCTTGTTTTAGGAGGACTGATCACAATATTCAATAGTCATCAGTTACTCACTTTGGGGAATGAGGTGAGATGGAATTCTGCTGGTATGAGTTAGTTTGCATCATAAAGTGTCTGTTTTTCTTCATTCACTGTTGACCACATGACACATGTAGATATCCTCACTTGCAATGTATGTCCAAATCTTACTTTGATATGATGGTGGTAAATTCCTACATAAAACCATAAGGACTGAACAAGAAAAAGTGAGTGCTGAATAGAGGGGGTATTTTGGTGAAAGCAAATACAGATAACATCTTCTTAGCTTTAGCCTTCACTCCTTCAGACTTCCAGGCCTCTGTGCTTGAGGGTATGTGGTTCTAGGAGAAGGAGAGAATAAAAACTGAGACAAGGATAATGTGAGACAACTTGAACCTTTCCATTTCATATAATCCGACAGTCTGCACCTGAGGGCGCTAAGATAACTGGTAATATCTTTGCAAGGCCACTCTCTACCATCTTTTAAGGGTTGTAAAGATGAGGGGAGGACCCCAGCAACGGGAGAAATGCAAAAGGATTAGCCATTTTCACAAAAGGCCACAAGGGCACTCCATAAAACTGTAGGTCTGAAAGTCTCCGTTCAGAACCTCAGAATATCATAAAGAAAATATGTTTTGAAGCCATTATTGGTCATAGAATCATAGAATGATATGGGTTGGAAGGGACCTAGAGGATCATCTAGTCCAACCCCCCTACCTGAGCAGGATCACCTAGACCAAGTCACCCAGGAACAGATCCAGG
>JAOEGS010019366.1:106667-130127 GCA_025447755.1 Corythornis vintsioides
CCCATTGCCTCTTGTCCTGTCACTGGATGACACTGAGCAGAGTCTGGCTCCATCCTCCCTACACTCACCCTTAACATTTTGACAGACATTGATGAGGTCCCCCCTCAGTCATTTGATGAAGAAGGTGACTGAGAACAGGTAGCATAGATTTACCAAAGAAAAGTCATGCTTGACCAACCTGATGGCTATGGACAAGGCAAGAGCAAAATGGATAAAAATAAACCATGTCATTACATGGGAGAATTATTCATGGTTTAAAGTTCTGATTGTATAAAATTCCATTATTATGGTTGTAGAAGTGGCATTATATCCCACTGATTTGTGTAGTTTTATATTTTATACCATTAAAGCTGCCTAAAAGACTTCTGTGAAGTTCCAGAAAAGGAGATTAAGCTCCTTGTAACACTGTGTTAGTTCTGTGATGGGTACCATGGCAATGCAAATACACTTAAGCTGCTTTTCATAAACCATATAGTCCATAGGAACCATGAAATATCAATGTAACATTTATGGGGGAAAAAAAATATTAAAAAAATAAAGTTTCTGAAATGGCACAGATGTGTGATTCTCATTTTATGTTGTAAAATATCCACTTTTAATACTATATTATTCCCAAGGCTAATAGATTATAAGTGAAATTTTACACAGCCATACTGTTAATAATAACAAACATGACTCTCATTAAGATTTTTTCTCCAGTTAATTATGTACTGAAATAGTATGAAATTGTAAAAGCTTGAGACAAGGTCAATCTAATTTCTTAGTGATGTAGAAAGTATTAATTTCTCATAAGGAGTTCTGGGTTTCAGATCTCAGAGTTTGATCATTTAGCTAATTATGCCATTAATTTACATGCAACAGTTCCTCGTCAAAGCTTGTCTGATGTTAGATTTTTTTTTTTAACTGATATTTCATGTTTTACATTGAATCCTACTGAAGCTCTATTTAAAATAAGTATCAAATTTTGATAACATGACAGGGCACAACATATATATTGTAGCCCTTGTTGAACCAAGTTCCATTCTGTGAGGTCACCTTCAATAATTTATTTTCTTTCATTTCCACAGATACTACAATAGGCTATTTACAGTGTTAAGTACCACTGAAAACACTCATCTCTGATCTTATTTGTGCATGCCTACTCAGAGGATTTGAGAATCTCTTTTATTCTTGTTGTGTTCATAAAAGAGATTTTTTGAGATAAGAGATACAGAACATCTTTACTCATTGTTACAGTATTAAAATGTGAAATATAGTTTGAGATACCATATTATGACATTAATGGGAGCTTCCACTGCAACAGCTAGCAATGCACATTCTTTAAATATTTCATTAAATATGTAGGGCTGAGGAGTGAAAGAAAAGGAAATAGGTAAAGTATTAGTAATAAAAAGAGGTGAGCATAGGGTTTTGTTTTTTTTTGGAGGGGTGGCTGTTAACTGTATCCATTATTCCCCTTTAGTATTATTTCCCTTTAAAAGGAAAAAAAAAAATTCTATTATCTGGTAGTTTTCATTACATATTGTTGCTCTTTTTTGCAGGGATGAAGACAAAGCCAGGTTAGACTATCTGGATCTATTATTGAACTTCCCTCTAAAAGAAAGCAGATAGAGATAGAAAATGTTTTACTGATGGATATTACTGATTCAGCATCAAGTCTTAACAGCCAGTCTGAGGCCTGAAGAACTTCTTCCAGTGTTAATCTATTTAAGTCAATGCTTTTTATTTGCTTTTCTAGTTATACATTCCCAGCAGTAATAGAAGAAATATATTTTTTTTTAGCAGTCTGAGCCATGCTATTAGACAGGAATCAGAAAGATAAAGAATACGAAAGAAAAAGAATAAGCTGGGAGGAAAATGATGCATCAGGGAGAGGGAAACAGCAGAGCTCTGAACGTCATATCCTAAATAAAACCTAGGATTTAGCCAAAGCTATTTTCCACCCTCTAAAAAACACATTCTATAATAGGACCTTGAAATGCGAGTAGAGAGCTAATTCTTTTTTTAAGAAGTCATTTAATGATTAGACAGTTGCAATTTGGAGAACAAACCTTAAATCAAAAAAGTCAATTAAAAAAAAACAAAAAGAAAAAACCCCAAAAAATGGGAGTTCAACCCTGATTATGGTGCAGTTCATACATCTGTCCCCTGGGCAGTGATGATGCCTTCTCCTAAAGCAGCCCAAATGTCAGTACTGGAGATAGAGAGGTCTACAAGATTGCACTTTTGAGGACCTGTGATAGAACCTGTGGTTCCTGGTTCCTTCAGAGCCAACCAGGCAGGAAAGCAAATGGACATAATCTTAACTGCACCACTCTTCCATCAGTCTCTTGGACAGGTTGCTTGAAGACTGAATGAAATAAGAAATCTGGGTAATTTGTGATGCATATGTTTTATGTAAACACTGTTGGAACATGATCATGATTAAACTATCTCTGCTTTTGATTTTAAAGGTAACAAAATTGTTATTGTTGATTGTTATTGTTGATTTCAGCAGGGGTGATGAAAATGCCTAATATTAGAATACTGCACTAGATCAGAAAACTGGGGTTCTGAAGCACAAAAGCATCAATGTCTCAGATGTTCATGTCCTAATAACATTGGCTTGTTCTTTAAGAGTGTCACAAAAATGGTCATACCCAGATTTTTAAACCAAACATATTGATTATTTATTTCTATTAATTATTCTTATGTTGTTTATACATAAGAATACATAATGTTCCAAAATTCTAGTTGTCCTTTCTATATGAATAATGACTGAAATAAAGGACACTGAAATGACAGTGGGAAGTCAGACATTCCTAAAAATAATCTCCATGTAAATAGTTTATCAATTATCTCAGGCATCATCATGTGATGATGCACATGGGCAGGGAATAACTGTGACAAGATATTTCTAAATGAATCACAAAGGAATGAAGCACTCTTTCTATAAGAAAGATATCACGACCTGTGAATGAAAGCCAAATGACAGAATTGTACCTAAAAAAGAGAGAAAAAAATGTTGGTGCTGATTACTGAGAGCTCTGGGATTTTAATCCTGGATACCTCATGCAGTGGTATCTGCTCCAGGTGATTAGATTCACCTCCCTATCTTTAAACAGTTTACTTTCAAAAGTTTATATTTAGTGCATATAAATGAGAAGCCTGTATATCCCTGGTAAAGAGATAAATATAAACTCAGATCTCTGGTAAGATCTCTGGCCTTTGGAAATATTTTTTTACTGCACTGCCTGTGAAAGAAACCTGGAGAAATGGTGCTGCTGACATAGATGGTTTGATTAAATGATTAAATTTAGTTGGGATGACCATATGTCAAAGAATATAGGTCTGTAACCCATGTATAAGTCTGAGCTGTCTGAAACAAAAATAAACAAATCCCTCATGGATATTTCCCACCATAACTCTGTATAAGAAGTAGTTCTATATGTAACTAACCTGCTTTTGGGACACAAAGTTAATATTACCTATTAAGTTTCAATCTTAATGATTTGTATTAACCAAGACAGTCTTTATTAACTGTTTATCTCATCATTCTAATCCATCTGTTAAAGAGTAATGAAGAGATATCTGAGGTGAAGACAGTAACTGGAGCATCAGTTAACTCTTCACATCTCAGAAGTTCAATACCTGTGGTAGGGTAGTAGTGCAACCAGGTCAGCTGCATCTGAAATGGCTGCCAACTTAGTTCACTTTTAAAGATCTGCAGAGATTCTTCCTTTTGTATTTGCAGATGCATGTGATTTTTTCATACTGATCACCTATATTTCTGAAAATTATTAATGTAAAATTTAAATATCATTGCCTAGATTTGGTAGTTTCGAATAATGTCAGTTTAAGCAGAATTTCTTCATGGAGCTAAGTTTGTAGAGCAATCAGTGGAAAACAGTAATGATATAGAACAGTTCCATGCTTCATCAGACAGAAATCTGCATTTTTTTTAGGCTTCTGTTCTACACTAGGAAGGAGATGAGTTGAGTGAGAGATGATGCAGGATATTTTCTGGATCGCATGGTGTAATAAAACAACTGTTTTATTAGGCTAGACTAAAAAGAGGAATACAGATAGCCAACAAATCTGTCCCTTTCAGATTCTGAGCCACCTGCATTTGTACAGTGTCTGAGGGACCTGAGACAGATTTTCCCACATGTGCAGATGCCTTTTGTGGCACAAGTCCCTATTTTTTTCTGGTCCTTCAAGCTATTATATATTTTTCTTACTGGAAATCAACTCGGCTCATAAAGGAAGCTTGATGGGAGCTCCACAGTGCACTTCGAGATAAAGGCAAGGCCACAGAGATGGTGTAATTACAGGTGCCGAGTGGGAGCTGCCTGAAGCCCACTCTGTTGCAATGAGTTGGCTGAGTTTATCCTGTGTCCAAGGGATTTGTACAGCACAGCACAGCCTGAGGGTCATACTGTACATGCAGCACAGTGAAGTGCAACACAGACCTGGTCCTGCTCAGGTTAACTGTTTTGTGGCTTGTTCACACCTCAGTGTAGAGCATCCTCTGGTCAGGATTGCTACATTTCGCCCTCGATCCGAACACAGGTCACTTTGCTCAAAGCTATTTGAAATTACATATTACATTAATAAACTGTTCATCTAAGAGAGTGTTTATTGACAGGTTGAACTGTTATCTCTGTCACAACACGCATGTGTATGAAGCACAGCCCATTATGGTGCACTACAACATGTTCCCATACAATGGCTACTCATGTTAATTTATGAGCTTCTCAAGTTCAAAGAAGGCCCAATGAAGAGGACCTGCTCAAAACCATTAAATCCTCAAATACAGTATCTTCTGCAAGGCTTCCAATATAGTTTCTAACTTTATTTATACAGAATCACTGATTCTTTTTCTATTAAAAATAATTTCATAGTATAGTAATTATGATCAAACAAATCCCATCTCTCCTTAACCTCTGTAGGCATGGAAGGCCTGGAATACAGAATAAAAAAAGCAAGCGATGACAATGTAGGGTGCACAACATGGTGTCAATAATCCATAATCAGTATATATCACCAAAATGTTACATATATACTACTCCATTGATGACAGAGGGAAAGCTATGGCTCTTCGACTATATGGATCATCTGGTTGATGTCTTCTGTCTTTCAGTAGTATACAAAATCCTGGGCAGCTGAGGCAACCTTGAAACTACCTGGGTCACTGTTGAGGAGTGGGAGCCTAAATGTCTTGAATGCTTCCAGCATAAGGAAGTGTCAGCAGTATAAGAGCTCGAGTAAAATATAAAATTCACATTATAAATAATGGATATAGTAGAAGATGTAAAAAAATATGTATTTGGAAACTGAAATATGGAATTTGCTATTATAAAGTACTCAAAGTCTAAGAGCTTTATGAGAATGGATAGTATGAAAGGCTACCACTTGTTTTCAGCCCCTACATTAGTTTCTGCTTTTCAATATCCTCTCCATTCTTGGAAGTGCTGTGCCATAATGAGCACAACCAGCTTGTTGGAGCTCTCAAAAGGGATCTTTTTTCCAGTCATCAGGGACTTTCTCTGATCTAAACAATCTTTGAGATATAACACAAGTCAATATTTTCCTTGATCATTTTGCTGCTTCATCTTTGACTATAGACAATCTTTGTTTCTCCTAATTCCATTCTTTTATTTCCAGGTGATTCTTCTGGATCACTTTCAGTTTCCAAATACTTTTTCTTTGTATTTGAGATCAGTCTACTTTCTACAATCAAAACAGATCATTCTTATGGTATCAGGAGACTGCCCCTGAAGAATAACAGTCTTTCCTGGGCTCCTTCAGGGCAGTGTTACATGGAATCTGTCCATCAGGTCCCTGATAAGAAGAAAACTTGCATTTGTGAAGTTCAAGTTCTACAGCTTGCCACATTTCAGGATCTGAAACCTCCATCTAACAGTCATTGCAACCAAAGTTGTCATTGACTATTACATTTCAACCACTTCTTTATCTGTAAGTTACTGATCCATCACAGCACATCCCATGGGGTCTGAAGCAGATGCTCACCAGGATACCTCCCTTATTGTCATCCTCCTAAAAATCTTGAGCAGTCCTTTTCCCATTCCATAGCAGATCTCTATGTATTTAAACCATTCCTTTTTGTAGGGAGCACCTTACCCCCTTGAATTCCCTGCCTGTCTTTCCCTAAGTTCTGTGCAGAGAGATGGGTGTTGCAGTCTTGCTTTGCTCTCTTCTTTGAGCCCAAATCTTGCTTCTTTTTAATCCTTTTCTCTGGATAGTAAAGGGTACCTTAAGTGGTCTTTAAATGTTCTCTGACTGATTGCATGAGCGAACATTTAGCAAACAGGCAGCATATTCTTCCTGCTCTCCCAGACAGAAGAAACTGAAAAAATGCAAACACCACAACACTGGCTTTTTTGAAACAAAACAGCGTTGAAAAACATTCTCAGTAATTTAATTAACTTTTAGGCTGACAGATTTAGCTGAATTTAAAAATTACCAACCAAGGGGTTTATGTTAAGCCTGACAAAAAAAAAAAAAAAAAAAAGGCACAGCAACTAACAGATGTGCTTTAGTTTTCTTGGGTTCATCACCAGTGAGGTACAGATGTTTCTTTGACTTTGTCTTTTATGGGTCATTCATTTAGAAATGCTGTCCCTTTTTTTAACATTATACACTAGTTTTATTACCTTGTTTTTTTTCTAAAATCCAACTTTATTTTTTTTGACAACCTCATTCTGATGAGCTGCAAGATGGATACTTTGTGGATCTTATGGTGTGTTAGTATTGGGCTAGTGGTGCAGAGAAGAGGTTTAGTCAATATACATATATCTACAGGATGCAGCACAGTGATTCTCATTTTTAATTAATGAGACATTTCTCAATTAAAAGATGACAGTTGTTTTATAACCAAAGCAGGAATATCAGCTGGAACACACTGAGTGTGTTTGTTCACCTTGGAAGAGAAATTAGGGTATCACATTTCTTTTATTTAGACTGCATTTAGGAGCATAAAGAGCTGGCAACACTGTGAAAGTGATTTGGTTGGCAAAATTATTAAAGCAATCATTCTTCAGCTTTATATAATTCTCTTCCAAATATAACAGATTAGACACAGAGAATTTAACTGTTCTACCGCTGATGTTCTCAACACCTTTTTTTCCCTCAGTCTTTATTGGAAACTTCTCTCCCAACACCTCCCAAGTTAAAAAAATACAAGGCAGGATCCAAGGTGAAGTCAATCCCAGTAGTATGTGAAAATCAGATTTGTGACCTCCTGAGGAACCTGAACATAACTAAGTCTATGGGACCAATAAGATGCATCCCAGAGTTTGAAAGAACAGGCAGATGTAGTCACCAAGTCACTCTCAATGATATTTGAGAACTCGTGGCAGTCAGGTGAAGTCCCTAGTGATTGGAGGAAAGGACATGTTACACCTATCTTTCAAAAGGGTAGAAAGGAGGACCCTGGGAACTACCAAACTGTCAGCCTCACCTCTGTGTCTGGGAAGGTCATGGAGCAGATTCTCCTAGAAGGCTTGATAAGGAACATGGAGGACAGGGAGGTGGTCAAGGACAGCCAGCATGGCTACACTAAGGGGAAATCCTAGACGTGACTGCATCAGTGGATAAGGGACGACCTATAGATGTGACCTATCTGGATTCCTGCAAGGCCTTTGGCATGGTCCCCCACAACATCCTACATGCCAAGTTGGAGAGATACAGATTTGATGGGTGGACCATTCAGTGGATAAGGAATTGGCTGGATGATCACATCCAGAGGGTGATGGTCAGTGGCACAAAATCTAGATGGAGGACAGTGACAATTGGTATCCCTCAGGGGTCAGTGCTGGGGCCTGTGTTGTTTAACATTTTTATTAATGATACAGACGGTGGTATTGAGAACACCAACAGCAAGTTTGCAGATGACACCAACCTGAGTGATGCTGTTGATACACCAGAGGGACGGGATGCCATCCAGAGGGAGCTGGGATTGTTCAACCTGGAGAAGGATTCAGGGAGACCTTCTAGTCACCTTCAAGAACCTGAAGGGTGTTTATAAAAAGACTGGAGAGGACCTATTAATAAAGGCCTGTAGTGAAAGGACAAGGGGCAATGGTTTTAAATTTGAAAGGAGTGGATTTAGATTAGAAATAAGGAAGAAGTTATTTCCCATGAGAGTGGTGGAGCACTGGAACAGGTTGCCCAGGGAGTAGTTTGAGGTCCCATCCATGGTGAGATTCAAGGTGGGGCTTGACATATCTCTGAGCAACCTGCTCTAGTTGAAGATGTCCCTGCTCTCAGCAACTTGCTCTAGGTGAATATGTCCCTGCTCTCAGAAGGGGATCTGGACTAGCTAACTTCTAGAGATCCCTTTCAACCCAGACATTTCTGTGATTCTATAATTCTATGACACCTCTTAACACATCTGTTAATTACAAGAGCATAAAATACAGAAGTGAAGATGGAATACAAGCTCAACATTAAAATATTTCTGGGTTTTTTTTCCAAGAACACAGTGTGAAAACATGTGGGAGGACAAATTAGGGAATAAATAACCTACTGGAGAATATTTGGAAAAGACTGGAACATATCTTCCAGTAGATAGGCTGAAAGAGTTGGGGTTGTTCAGTCTGGAGAGGGGAAGGCTCCAGAGAAACCTTATTGCAGCATTTCAGTACTTTAAGGGAGCCAGGAAGAAAGATGGGGAGGGAGTTTTTATAAGCATTTGTAAAATCTTGTATTAATAGGATGAGGGGTGATAGCTTTAAACTGGAAAAGAGTAGATTTAGGTTAGAAATTAGGAAGAGGTTCTGCACTATGAGGGTACTGAGACACTGGAACAAGTTGCCTGGAAAGATCAGGTTTGATGGGACTTTGAGCAGCCTAATGTAGTGGGAGGTGTCACTGCCCAAAGTGGTGGTGGGAGGGGTGTGGAACTAGATGGTCATTAAAGTCTCTTCCTATCCAAACCATTCTATGATTCAATGACTCAACAGTTCTTTTTATTGTTGGTTGTTGTTGTTGGTTGGTTGGTGGGTTTTGTTTTGTTTGTTGTTGGGTTTTTTTTTGTTCTCTGGATTTTTTTTAGTATTATTTTTTTTTCTAATGCTCTCAGAGATCTATACATGTAACAGCTTCAGACTAAGCTTGGTATTTTTATCTGGAAAGGAGAATACTTTGTGAATAATGAAAGGAGTAATTGCAATTAGCTGAGATGCTGACATCCAATAGGGTAGAATTGTTACTGCATTTTACATTCTTAGAATAAAAAAATAAAAAAAAGGGGTTCTTGATTCTTAGCCAGGAAATGTGAGTCTCATGCTGAGAACTAAGTGTGAGATTGAATATTTGCCACAGCTTTGACCTAGGGAGTGGGTGGTAGGAATGAACAAGGAAAGTCCAAGGGAGCTAGGAGCAGGGAGGAAGGGCAAAAAAACATTGATATAAATACTGAGAGCTGTGAGCACATTCCTCTTCTTCTCTTCCACACTATCTGATCTTATCTATAGGGTGTGAGAAGTGCCAAGCCTCTGTTTTCCAGCCTCTTCCTACATAGGGAGCTCCTAATAGGATCTGATCCTGAGTAGTAGACTAAGGCAGGGGAAGAGGCAGGGGAAAAGCAGAATTAGAAGAATGGATTGCAAGCAGAAAATCAATCATCTTACCTCTTTCCCCACACACAGTATAATCACATAGATACAGTTCACAGTTGTGTGTTTTTGTTACAACAGCATCTTCCAGCTCACCCTCAGTTGCCTTTCACTTGTCTCCAAGTTGTCATGCAGTTCTGCACACACAGGTGATTTATTACTACAGGGCCTGTATGAACTCAGACTTCTTAGCCTCTGGTAAGTCACAAAGGAACAGGAAGGGAACCCTTCCATAGTTTGTGCCTGCATGGGAGTGAAATGTAAAGCCTAGATTGAGAAATAATACCATTTAAATAGTTTGTCAGAGGGACTGGATTCTGAATACTGTGATGGTGTGTGGTATTTGGCACTGGACCAAGAAATAACCTATTAAAGATAAAATATACATATTAGATCATACAGTTTGTCCTCAGTGGCACTCCCTCTGTAGTGATCGTATCTGTCCTTCCTTCAGTCCATTCCAGAAAATATAAAAAATGCATATTTGCTGTTCTGTTCCTCCAAGATTAGTCCAAAGTCTTCATAGCTTTGAGAAGTTATACATTAAATTTGAATTTTCTTTTGTTTTAACAAATAACTGGTCTTGATTACAGGTCATTACCTTTTTTAAAGACTTTAAACGTAATTATCATTAAAATATGAGGTAAATACAAATTTGAAAGCCAGTTGCTACAAATCCATGTTAATTAATTTTTTTATGAACTGTGTTTCAATGACAATATTTACCTCATTAAGGAAAACAGCATGAGTATGAGATCTGAATACTGCTGTGTTCAGTATTTAGATGGCAGAAATTTAGTAGAAAACTCAGCCTTCAAAGCAGAGCAGAAGATGCCTTGATACAACACAGAATAATCTCTAGAACCACCTCACTAAACCTAGAGACACCTTGGGTGAATAACAGAAAATGTAGCTGGCAGGAACAGTGGGAGGGAGGTGGAAATGCCTGACTCTTGCCATTTTTAGGTAAAAAAGTATCACAGCCTCTTCCTTTAGCTGTACCCTTTAAATGTGTAAACCTGCTGGTACAACTTCACATTCTGACCCACTTTCTCATAGATGTTTAACCTAGGATTAGGTGAAACCAATTTTAGTTTATCTTATACTGCTTTCTCCAATAAGGATAAATGGAGTAAAATCTCCAATATGGTAAATGGAATTAAATCCACTTGGCGACCAGTCACAAGTGGTGTCTCTCAGGGCCCAGTTTTGGGACCAGTCTTGTTTAATAACTTTATCAATTACCCCTACAAGGGGATTGAATAACTTGAATAAATTTGCAGATGACACCAAATTAAATAGGAGTGTTGATCTGCTTGAACATAGGAAGGTTCTGCAGAGGGATTTGGACGGGCTGGAGCAATTGACAGTCTGAGGTCAATGGGTTGAGGTTTAACAAAGCCAAGTGCTGGGTCATGTATTTTGGTCACGACAACCCCAAGCAATGCTACATGCTTAGGGAGGGATGGCTGGAAAGATGCCTGGTGGGAAAGGACCTGGGGGTCTTGGTTGACAGCCAGATGAACATGAGCCAGCAGTGTGCCCAGGTGGCCAAGAAAGCCAATGGCATCCTGGCCTGGATCAGAGACAATGTGGCCAGCAGGAGTAGATTGGAGGAGGTGATCGTGCCCCTGTACTCAGCTCTTGTGCGACCACACCTTGAGTGCTGTGTCCAGTTTTGGGCACCACAGCACAAGAAGGACATTGAGGTGCTGGAGCAGGTGCAGAGAAGGGCAACGAAGCTGGTGAGGGGTCTGGAAAGCATGCCTTGAGAAGAGAGGCTGAGGGAACTGGGGTTGTTTAGTTTGGATAAGAGGAGACTGAGAGGAGACCTCATTGCTCTCTACAGCTACCTAAAAGGAGATTGTATTGAGGCTGATGTTGGTCTCTTCTCCCAAATTACTAATGCTAGAATGAGAGGAAATGGCCTCAAGTTGCATGAGGGGAGCTTTAGATTGGATATTAGGAAGAAATTATTTACTGAGGTGTGATTACGCAGTGGAAAAGGCTGCTCAGGTAAGTGGTGGAGTCACCATTCCAAGACTTCTTTAAAAAATGACTAAATTAGCACTTGAGGTTGTGGTCTAGTGGTTAGAGAGATTTTAGGATGAAGGTTGGGCTTGATCATCCTAGAGATCCTTTCTAACCATAATGATTCTATGATATCTCCTAATCACCACCTACCCATAACTTACCACGGTAGATGCTGTGAATTTCCATTTCTGTTGCCTAACTCTCCATGAAGAAAATGCAGACACTAGTCAATGGCTAATTCCAGGACTACAGGGATACAGGTAAATTTCCAGTGTTGCAATATTGAGTATTTGTACACTGATAATAATCTAAAATCACAAAAGATTATTTTGTCTTATATAACTATTCCACTGAAGTTTTATTTCACTGTGGGTATAATTAATACTGAAAATCCATCTTTTCCAGTCATTTTATGATGACAACATTGCTTGGAACAGTTAAGTGTACTAGAACATGTAGTATATACAGCTATCTATTTCTTATCTCATATTAAATACTACATCATTAATTTGTTAGTCCAAGAGAAGAATGCTCATTTAATAATTTAGTTGACCTATTTGGTCACATTTTCTGCCTGTCAAAATGCCATAAGCAGATTTCAGTTTTACCATAAATAATTAATGAATGGAATTAGATATATAACAGATGTATGCACCTATAAAATGTATGGATTCATCATGCTTTATTTATTATGTCTTCTTAGTTTTTGATCTTTGATTTTTTAAACAAGCTACTGCGATTTTGACTGTACCTTAATACTTCACATAATGACTAGATCAGATTAAGATTTACAGCATAATACCTCAAAATAGTATGCACAAATTGTCATCTTCAAAAGAGTATAGTTAAAGGGAGAACTAGGAAAAGGGATATCATAACTGGCAAACATTGAAATACTCTTCTGAAAATTAAAAATTGTATTTTTTGTTTTGTTATTTGTTTATTTTTGTTTGTTTGGTTGGTTAGTTGCTTATTTGGTTGGGTTTTTTTGTTTGTTTTGGTGGGGTTTTTTTGTCTTTCTTTTTTTTTTTTTTTTTTTATAGTGCAATTTTAGGACTAAGCGCAAACATTTTCACTTATCACTCTCAAAGAACTGTTTTTTTCTTTCTGGTTGGGTTGTAGTAAAATCCATGCAATTATATTTTTGCACAGGTGTATACAGTCAAGCAGGAAAAGGGGTTAACTGGAAATTTATTGGGCTTGCTTTATTGCTTCTGTGTCAGGACCTTGGTCACAGTGTTTCTATCCAACATGTCCCTCAGTGCTGACTTTTAAAAATAACATTTCTTTTAAGCTTCCACAATTCAGTCTCAGAAAGCTTGTGTGCTTCAAGAATGTGAATAGTGAATAGAGAAAGGAAAGGCTTTGAGCCTATCACCTATGTCCTTTAAAATCTTTCTGTTCCATTTTGCAAAAGATCTCATCAAAGACGTTACAGTTATGAACAGTATTAATGAGAATTAAATCTAGTGTAATGACAATCTATGCTAGTTTCTCAAATCACACAATGACAGGGGTTGGAAGCAACCTCTGGAGATCTTCTACTCCTCTGACAGAGCAGGTTCACCTATAGCAGGTCACACAGGGTTGCATCCAGAAGGGTTCTGAATAACTCCAGAGGTGTAATCCCCACCACCTCTTTGGGAAGCTCATTCCATTGCTCTGAAACCCTTAAGGTAAAGAAGTTACTTCTTGTCCTGTTACTGGGAACCACTGAAATTATTTACTTTTTCCAGTAACAGTCTTTGGTTTTCATCTTGCGTTGTTTTCTCGTGTGTTCCTTCACATGTTTCATAACTTTCCTCCCCATCTGAGGTTCCAGTGAGACATAGCTCTTCATGAGCTGTCTCCAAGCCATGGCCCACCTGGTCACTCATACCACCACTAGGATGAAACTCCTGGGGTTGCTGTCCTGCTTCTGCTACCTTGACTACTGGTATCTCTCAGCAGAGCATCACCACTGGATGACATTCATAGAATCATAGAATGTTAGGGGTTGGAAGGGACCTAGAAGATCATCTAGTCCAACTCCCCTGACAGAGCAGGATCACCTAGATCAAGTCACACAGGAATGCATGCAGGTGGGTCTTGAATGTCTCCAGAGGAGACATTCCCATGGGACACAGTATTGAAAGCCTTGCTGAAGTCAAGAAATAGCACATTCACTGACCTCCCCTCATCCATCCATCTACTTATATCATCATAAAAGACTATCAGAATAGTCAAGCATGACTTCCCCTTATGGAATCCATGTTGACTACTTGTGATAAGCCTCCTTTCCTCCAGATGCTTAGAGATGGTGGCAAGGACAAGCTGTTCCATCACCTTTCCAGGGATGGAGGTGAGGCTGATGGGCCTGTAGTTACCCAGGTCCTCCTTTATGCCCTTTCTGAAGATTGGGATGACATTGGCCTTCCTCCAGTCCTCAGGCACCTCTCCAGGACCTATCAAAGATTCACCCACTAGACTGGTCCTAGGGGAAAACATGACAGCAATAAAGGCCATCCCGACTACAGGCATGATCCTGGACCTCTCCTCATTTTCCTCCTAGCAATACCACCACTAGCCTATTCTTGTCTCACTTGCCTTTGCCCATTTAAGCCTTAACTATTTTCAACACATATCCAAAACTCAGCACCATACAGGCTAACATGAAGAAAATTAACAATATCCCAGCCAAAACACTACAGTCTTCTTTAGGTCTAACTACCATTTTGCCCTCTCCCAGCTTCCTCGGATCGCTGTGAACCTTCCAAAGCTCCACTTTGATTTTTAGATTCTCACAGTCCTTTCTACCTCTCTCCATTTCCTTTGAAGCCATACATAAAGGTATTGGCATATAACCTCATATGAATAGGACCTGAAAGGCTGTACATCACTTTTTCCTAACTGGTGTTTACTGTACATTTGATACAAATTATCTTGGAGATAGTTTGTCAATATAATAAAAAAATCCCCTGAATCTAGATGGGGGAGTGGGGAGGAGAGTGTGTGGAAAATCAGGCAACCATAAGATGCACATAACAGCATCTTTATAAATAGATAACAGCAATACTTTATAAACCACGAAGTGGGATTATTCTACCAGACTCATTTTACATAGAGCAACTGCAGTGTGGTGCATAATACAGATGGATAACATCACAAGAGCAGTATGCTTTCATAACTACCAAACAAGTGTCTGGGTTTATTTAACAATCTAGCTAGCATAAACCAGATTTCTATTTATTATTGAAATAGTTGGTGCATATGATGTTGTTTCAAGGAAGCAAAGCCAAATCTCCATGAAGGATTTGTAGATTTAAGAAATTCCTGCAGATGTTTCATCTTCAAGAAATTTTTAAAGGTGCTATTTTTGTCTTTTATGAGAATACAGCATCCTAAGCCTATGATGGCTGCATCCCTGAAATATGAACAAGGTTTGTCCCTTTGCATTTACAATGCATATATTTTGTATGTGTGAGAGAAATGCAAAAAAAACCCAGTTTTCTGTAAATATAATATGGAGCTAATTTTTCTGTACAAACAATATTCAGTACTTACACAGATAATTCTACTCTCCACATAAGTCTTTCATGATTATATGCTACACTGCTGTTAGACCTGTAAACAGCTGTTTGTTGTGCCAGGATGACTAACTGCTGATCCTTTACACATATCTTTAACAACTTGAACATGATGCAGATGATAAAGCTCAGGACACCTGCCCATTACACACTGGTAATGAAAGCACTTAGAAATATTATTCATAGTAAGGAGGGCTACATCTATAGTACCAAGCTGAGGAGGAGCAGGTATGGTTTTGCCAACCATTCAGCAGCAGCCTGCAATGAAGAACTGTTAGTGCATTCCCTCTTTTGGTTTTGGCTCAGGCAAAAGAGCTCTTTCCCAAGCAATGTGTAATTTAGGTTAGCAATGGCCAGGCATGGCTCCAGTAGGCAATACAGATGAAGCTACCCTATACTGTGCAGGGAGAAAAGAGTTAAATAGTTTGTGTGCAACTTGGGGTAGAAAACAGGTAGAGCCAATTACACTAGACATCTAAGCTCATTTGGTCGTTGGATTTGGTACTGGAATGGATAAAGGAGAGTCTCAGCTCTCCTGTAACTCTGGTCATAAGTGCCAAAGCAGGGAGAAAATATGCTGATTACTGCTGACCCCATTGACATGCAGTCCTATGCAATGGCTAGTTGCTGAAAACAGACATACACATTAGGTAAGATGTGAGAATGTTTATAGCCAGTGGATCAAATCAAGACAAACATCAGACTTTTAACTTCAAAATGTCTCCAGTTAAAGAAAAACAAAGTATGGGGTTGAGAATTAAGAAACAGCTGGTTGAAAATGAGGTATCTGTGGTACATAGTGGCTAAGACTACAGGTGTGACTAAACCTTAAAATATATCACCTAAAAAAAACCCCATTAGCATTCTTAATTTACTCATGGGGAAAATGAACTGTGTTGAAATTTTGTGTCTGTCAATGGCAGAGTTTGAAAGAATGTGAAAGGTCTCTGAAATATAGTAATAGGAGCCCTTTTGAAAAATTCATTGTCTGTCCTAGTGGAAAATAGCTGCAGAGCATAAGCAACTTAGGGGTTAAAGGCATTTTGATTTATTCAAAAAAAAAAAAAAAAAAAAAAAGGGATTTTTCCCCATGCAATTGAAGCTTACAGACTGTGTTATTCCCCTTACCAGTGAACTGGTTCATCAATGATTAATGAAGTTTTATGTCCAAAATCACTGAGTAGTGGTATATTGCAAGCTTTACAGTTTGATCTGTTACCAACAACTGTATCTTTAGGTGTTTCTGTGCTACCTTCTGTAAATGTATCTGTTGGTATATTTGTTAGATATACTGTGCTGTGAACTGGATAATGCTTCCAATTTTCCCTCCTTCTAGAAACTGCCAACTAGGTGGGAATGAGAACAAAATTTCACTGCATAAAACAGATATTGCTGTTAAGCACCTTGCTCCTTGTTTGTATGCTGGGTAGGTGAAGAGCAGCTCTCATTTTCTGGCATTTTTCTTCTAGTTGTAAGGTATAATTTGCATAGCTTATGACTGCAGCTTTTTCATCTGATTTATTAATGGCCTTTTAAGTAAGCTAGCAGTGCTCATCTAAGTAGCTTTGTTTGGAAATCCTTGTCATGATTGAGTTTTAAAAGCTGAAAGAAAAGGATGAATCATAGCAAACTTCAGGATGTGAGTGATTCTGCAACAAAGATGAATGGAAGAATAGAGGGGTTAATTTTGGTTGGTTGGTTGGTTGGTTGTGGGTTTTTTTGTTGTTTTGGTTTTGGTTTTGGTGGGTTTTTTTTTTTTGAGACTATAACTCCTGTGTGTGAGTTGGAGAAATTAAAGAAATAATAGAATAGTAGACTGGAAAGAGCCTCAAGGATCATCTGGTCCATGATGCTTTCTTGAGAAAAGCATAGTCTAGACAAGGACCCTTGTCACCTGAATCTTAAAAGTGTCCAATGCTGGGGACTCCAGCACTTCCCTAAGGAGATTATTCCAATGGCTGATTGTTCTCATTGTGAAAAATGTTCATTTTCTGTTCAGTTTGGATCTCCCCAGGAGTAACTTATTAACCCAAAACTTTTCCATTTGACTCTGCAAAAAGGGAGGTTCCATCTTCTTTGTAGCCACCTTTTAAGTACTGGTACATATTGGTAAGGTGTGCCCTAGGCCTTCTTTTCTCAAGGATAAACAAATCCAGTTTTCTCAGCCTTTATTTTATGGCAGCTTCCCAGTCCTTTGGTCACCTCTGAACCCTCTCCAGCCTGTATAGCAAGCACCAAAGCTGAACACAGAATTCCAGATTTTCTCTGACAGGTGCTGAGTGGGATAATTACTTCTTTGTGACACACAGGTAATATGTAAAAGAAGGGGTGGGGGAAAACCCAAACAATCTGTAAAGTTATAAATATATCTTTTTGAAAGTGTCCTGTGTTGCAAGCTCAAGCAGAAATGAACATACTTGGCTTCCTGCGGGTCCACAATTGTCTTCTTTTGGACACTTGCTCTGTCCTCTAATTACTGCAATAGTCTTCAGAAGAGCTTGTTCTTTAAACAAGCAGACTATAAGTCTGTAACACCTACATATCATTCATGGTGAAGACATTTTGTCCTTAACCAATAAAAGAAATACTGTATTGCAACTTTCAGCATGACAGATTTCACTGCAAGTTTTCAACAAATTATCTCTCGACTACTATGACTGTTACAAATGTTAAGTAACAATGACTTGAATATGAAAGCAATTCAGATGGGATGAGATTAAAGTGTCTTTAAAGTAATGACTTTCTTTTATTAAACAAAATATATTAAATTTAGGTTTGAACTAAACTTCTTATTGGTAAGGAATACATACTTCTGCTCCAGTTTATGTAACTATTTGTGACACTGGTTTTTGCAGATAGAAGAGGCAAGAAGGCAGAAGGGGAGGTCATGAATGACAACACAGCAAAGTCTGTTCAAGAAATACAGCAGAAGTTAATTATAATCTGTAATTGAATTGACACAAAATGTGTTTTCTGAATTAGAGCAATAGATTAAATAATGTTTATACAAAAAGTTCATGGCATATCTTGTCAAGAAATCAATCACAGTTTTAAACTTATTATTTTACAGTGCTCTTCATCTTTTTAGCCCCATTACAACCCAGCTGAAAACTAACCAGGAATCATCTATGAAAAGGATCTAGAAAAAAAAAGCAACAAAAGCAAACAACAAACCCCAAACCCCAAACCAAAACACTTAATGAATATGGAAGATTTTTTTGTGTGTGTTTAATATCCAAAACCAGTACTACACAAAAGAGAAAATGTGAAAAAGGAAATCTCAAGCACTAATTTGAACAATGTTTTAGATAGTTCCAATGGAAAAAAAATTAGGGTGGAAGGAAGGAAAATAAAAAGAACTGCTAATATTGTAATTCAAGATCTTATATAGTAGATATAAAATCAGGAGCAGGACTGAATTTTTGTATGTAACTCTAGACTTTTCAAACTCCATCACCCTTGCAGAACATGTATTCCTGTAAGCAAAGCCATTGTCATCAATTTCCATTAGTAATAGCAGGTGTTTTTTCAGGAATAGATACTTTCTGGAAAAGGATCTTCCCTAGAACACATCTAATAATTAATTTAATGGTTTTACAATAAAATCCTGATGTGCTTTTGAGATATCTTTTCTTAGTAAGCAAAAAGCATAAGAAAAAAAATGAACTAGTTAAGTATTAAGATATTTTAGATTTGCAAAATAAACAAAATTAATGCTTGTTTTGACTGTGACAGTCTAGCTAGAACAATATGAGATGTCCTTCTTGCTTCAGATTTGTAATTTGGAGGTACAGAAATGGCATCAGTTTTCAGCCCAGTATAGGTGAATCCTTTCCCTGAAGTCTTTTGGTGTCAGGTCAATGCAGAAGTTACAGCAAGCTGACTGACTGAAAAGATAATGAGTGGCTTGGAAAAGGCCTTTAAGTAGATTAATGAAAAATATGAAGCACACTTCATGATGAGATTTACAAATGTTTGTTCTTCATTAAAAAAAAAAAAAAAGAACAGAACAAAGTCAATCTAAACTAGTCTGTATCATGAAAAGGTCATTCACAAATAATTATCTACAGAATATCATCTTTCAAACTCTATATGACTTGATTGTATACCTGTTCAAAAAAGTCACTTTATTTTGTTGCCACAAACAAAATAAAAACAAAAAAAGTTTTTAATTGTTTTTTATTACTTTTATCTCCCCAAAACAATCACAGTATTTTACTGAAACTTCTAAAAAAAAAAAAAAAAAAGTATACTTTGGCAAACATCTAAAATGGAGAACACTAATATAAAAATTGCCAAAAAAAGCAACACCTCCCCCCACAAATATACGGCTCAGAATGAGTGATTGTAATAAAATACACAATTATAAAATACACAATACTAAACTGTGTTTTGATGAGGGCATGATGCTAATATTAAGAAATGAACCATATTAAATCCTGCCTTAAATGAGGATGATGAACCCAAATTCTGCTTACAGTCATCACATATTTTCCCATACAGATAAATACATGATCTTCACTTGTCTGAGTTGTCCATATGATGGTCCCTTGATGCATCACCACAGATAGGAAAGAATATGTAGAGGTGCCCTATTTGGAAAAGCAGATATTAGCTTGATTTCTATTTCAATCCAGGTCCAAGAAGACAATTGCCTAGGAAAGTCCAAACTCTTGTGGTTTTCATAGTGACCTTGAATGTGACTTTAAGAACCAATGCAAGAGATGTGAGGCTGGTGATGGATTGATGGATTATTTAAGAGCTTGTTACATCACATATTTAACCAAGAAGAAAAATGTTTTATAATTCCCTGGAAGGAATTAATTCCATATGCTACATAGTTTTCTGTCATATAGTTGGTTTTGAACCCAGAATTATTCTCTTAGTTCTAAGCCTTTGGAGAGCCATCACATAAGCATTTTCACAAGTGAAGTATACTTTATATTTTTGTATTTAAGTACACAGAACTTATGCAAGTCAGAACATAAAAAAAAGACTTGTAGTGATTAGGATTCAGTGATGGCATTTGCAGCTATCTAGTTACTATTTTGATTATTGTTCTTGAAACGTTTTGTTTTTTTTTTTTTAATTCAGTAAAAATACAGCATAAAAGACACATTCTAAGGTAACGCATCTCATTGACACCCATTTTCTTTTAAGCATGCCCCTTCTTTAAGTTAAAATCATGTTTATGATGCTTGGTCTCTTTCAGGAAGCTCATCAATCTTGCAACCTTGTATCTGAGCTGCATATTGTTTAGTGAAGAGCGTGAACTAGAGATGCTAGAACATAAGTAAAGTACTTTCTTAGGCAGCAGAAGCAATAAATTCAAATCTGCTTAGAGTGGGGATACTCTGCAATTACAGCTCTTTCATTCTGGCAAGTGTTGTAAATGGTAAGAACACATTTTTACACATCATCTTCCTTTCATTAGAGCCAATCTTACTCTACTAGGTGTTCATTCTAAGAAAATAAGACAACCTGGATGGAAAGCCTAGCTTGAAGATGCCTGATATTTCCCCAGGATTTCTTTTACACTAGTGAAAAGGGGCAGAATTAACCTGCTTTGGTGACACCTCCAAGCAGGGAGAACCATCATCTCACTGCTATCCAGCTCCCCTTGCAGAGCACTGTACCTGTTATGCAAGGACACCTTGGGGGGCAGGGGAATTGCCAGGCACTTGCGCTTGCCACGCTGAGCAGGGACCCTGTGCCATTGCCCCCTGTCCCCTAATTCCTCACAAACCCTGATCCTCTTTAACCTGTCCACTTCTTCTTTCAGCTCTGTCACAACCAGATTATGGAAGTTGTCAATTTCCCTCTCTCTTTCCCTAATTTTTTGTGACCTACTCACCTCATCCCTAAGCTCCAACACCTCATCCTGGAGCTGTGCCAGCCAGCCCAGCAGCTCATCAAGGCACCTCACACAGCCATCCTCAGGACTGCTCCCAACTACCAGTGAAAAGCTGTGACATTCCTCACAACCTGTGACTTGAACACCAATATCCCTTCGAGTGGGTGCTGGGAGCACAGTTCTCCTCCCTCGAGTTGCCACCATGACTCCTTGAGTAAATAAAACACTCAATTTCTGTCCAAAGAGCTGCTAACAGCCACAATAGGCCCCTCGTGAAGCAGGAACAAAGGGTCACTTACCTTGTACTCTGTGAGCAGTGACTAGTTGCTGCCCTCCCTGAGACTAATTACAGCCCTAGTGAACCGAGGGAGTGCTGGCTCTGTCCCAGATCTCACAGCAGAGCTCATCCCAGCTTGGATAAAGCTTCTTTTCTGATTCAGTTTATGATATTATTGTTCACCTTTACACCATGCACAGCTATGAAGGCCATGGCTCTATCCTCTTGATGATCTCCTCATAGATACTGGCATGCTGCTGTTAGGTGCCCTGAAAGTCATCTCTTCTCCTGACTGAATTGACCCATTGCCTCAGCCCTTCTCATGAGGCAGTGCTCCATCCCTTCAACCATCCAATGATCACTGGCCTGTTAATACAGTCCAATATGTTAGGACGTACTGCTGACTTTTGTTTTATGCTGCTATCCTCAACCAGTCCATCTCCAATCTTTATCATTACAAGAGTTTCTTCCTTCCTGTGTGCAGGACTTCAATTGGATCCTTGCTTTATTTCATTAACCCATTCCTCCAGCCCTTCCGGGTCTCTCTGAATGGCAGCTCTGACCTCATGCATATTGATTACCTAATCCTCAAGCTACCATATATTTGTAATTATAAGATTATCACAAAACTACATTCATATATTTTAATTCATTTCACATAAGAAGGAAATTAGGAAGGAACCAAACAAGACAGTCTAGACCTCAAAACTGAGAAAGGTAGTATTTCAAGCTATTGAGGTTTTGATACATTTTTCCCTCTGTAGTGGCATGACTATAGTCTTTAAGTGCTTTGCAACACAGTGAGTCTGACCTAAAGATGCAGGGTGCTGTTTATCTTTCTGTTCCTGATTACTCTTTTCAATAACATTTAATAAAGCACACTGCTAGAGTGTAGTAAAGATTCCCAGCATCAACTCAAATAAAAAAAAAAACAAACCACAGTCCCCTGGTGGTTAAAAACCTCATCTAAAACTTCAAATTCTATGTTTAAATCCTAAGACTGAGTGTAGATTTAACCTGTAGACTAATACACTATTTGTGTTACTGTGTATGTATTTACCTGTTTAGACAACAAAATAATTGAGCTGTAGGTGCACAAAGATTGAAATATTCTACATATTCTAGGCCATACAGATTTCCATGCTCATTGCAGAATACTGTTTATGTGAAAATTTGCTCTGATGCCTTTACTGTGTAGCTACATCATCAGCTGGAAAAATTAGGATTTCAGAAAGATGCCTACTAGTCCTGCTGTGAAAGCTCTGAGTACTGTCTGTTCTGAAATCTATCCTTTCCTTTCTTAAATGGTTTATCATAGGAAAACATCTATCAGCATATGCAGAACAAAAACACATTTCACAATGCATTTCTTCTGTGACGTTTTGCTTTGTAGACAGATCCACCTATAAATAGTGCTACATAACTACCAAGTGTATTAGCTCCTCAAATCCTTCTATTTCTCAGGTTTCCCATCAAAACGTGTATATAGTGCAGAATAAAAAATAATTTATATAGTTTAACTGATGTTATTCTAGCTGATTCTGCAAATCAGCACAATTGACTGTATTATTTCTGGTAAAATAAATGAAATCGTTCAATCTCTTTTTCCCTAACACTTAATTTCCCTGAAGAGACCAGCTGGGACTGAGGAAATAGTTTAACATATATAAAGAAATGATCAAGATTACTGTATTATTCATTTCTTCTCCAACAAGCTAATGAACTACTTCTGGTGTAAACGTAAGATGCTGGACCTACATTTGAAAGCCTCAAAATCTTTGGCCTTCCTTTGGATGTAGGAAATGAGAGACTTTGAGACTTTACTACTTCTTCAGAGATTTAGTTCATGGATTTCTTACAGTGCCAGATGGGTAGTGATCTGAACTCTGGTGAAAATGCACATAGACATACTCCCAAAGCTTACTAAAGCATTGCTGTCCAATGGTTTAGCTGTTTGTAATCTACTGACTTGAGGGAGAAAGAGCAAATCTGAGGGATACTTGCATAAAGGTGAAATTCTGACTGTCCTGCTATGCAGACTAAGGAACTCTGCATAGCTATATATATATTTTTTTTCTATAATAGAAATATTATAGAATATTTCTATAG
>JAOEGS010019366.1:151636-170141 GCA_025447755.1 Corythornis vintsioides
TTCCTGGGTGACTTGGTCTAGGTGCCCCTGCTCGGGCAGGGGGGTTGGACTAGATGATCTTCTAGGTCCCTTCCAACTCCTGACATTCTGGGACACTATGAGAATCACAAGGACATTTATAAACATGGTTGCTTAGGTGATCATTTGTCAGGTTCATATAATTACAGGCCCTAGTGGGAGGACCATTATGTATCCCAACTCCAACACATTGTCTGGTAAGTTCTGATTTTTATTTCCACTCCCCATTGCATTTGCATCCTTCAGTTATGCATTCCCCCACTAATGCAAATGGCAGTTTCAGAAGGATCATTCTCACTACTATCACTCCTAGCTTATTTTTCCTCTGACCAATATTACATTGATTTTTCTACTGCCTTCTTCCCGGCTAGCAGTTAATGATCACACTCAATGTAGAGATAATATAGATTCCAGTATCCTTGCAGTGGTTAGCTGTGATCACACAGAGCCATTCTCAAACACAAATACAAAGAAAAGCAATGCCAGAGATCCCACAAGCATTCATGAACATAGACACATCTATTTAAATGGTATTTTAAACTGCACCAACAAGGGATATATATATATATAGGGATATATAAGGTGATAAATCAGATATAGGGAATATATTTTCAACCTCTACATCTTGCATTCCAGACCCAGTGGGTTTATTTTTGAGATAAACTGCTTAGCAGCTACTTTTTTTCCATGTAATACACTACTACTAACCAACCTGCATGTTTAAAAATCCTAATATATTTAATATTTAGTAGGATAGAATATTGAATTCCATGTTTTGTAAGATTTATTTTACAGCTGTGAAAGCTTTTTAAAATATTTGAGTAATATTTTCCTAGCTCCACTTAAGCTGTCTTCAGTTTCTGACTGGAGTCTGCTTGAGGGCTTCATTTTCAGGTGGCAGAAGTTTGACATTATTTAGAAAAAAATAATCAGTTTGAGAGGTCTTCAGTGCAAATCTGAGAAGATGGGGCACCACAAATGACTAGTCATATTTGTAGAACTCTATTATGAACAATACTGTTTCTTTTTTTTTTTTGAGCTATTCAGTCTAAAACTAGTTCATATAAGATTTAGAATGGTTAAAGAATATGACTTGAATTTTCTGGCCAATATGACAACATCTCTATTAAACTCCAAATGGTACATTTTTCTTTTCCTTAGCATTGTTCATTTCAGTAAAGCAAACCTGAACTTTGAAAGAATGTCTGTGGATCCTGCAAACCAAATAGCTCTCTACATATCAATACAAATCCTATTCCTGTTTTAAGGAAATATAAAATATGTGACAGCCCCATTAGCTGAACACAAAACAAATTCTTCCTCTGACATTTTATGTTCCTGCTTTCTATTTACATTACCTTGGACATTATTCTTAGGAAAGTCATTAAAACTCAAATGTATGTATGTGATTAAGGATTTAATGAGAATTAAACTGGACAGGTTTTTAGTAGTGATATCACTTGCAGCATGCAAGCATTTATTTCTATTGCTTTTGGAGTACATTATCAGCAGCTAGTGAACTCAACTTCAGGTTCCTATTGATAAAGAAAAGTTACTGTCATGCTGTGAAATGGACATTATCCTTTTTATTCATCATATGTAGTAAGTTTCTAGCATGCCCAGACTTAAGGGAGTAATTTCTAGAATTCGTGCTTCTAACACAAAAGTTTTACCTGCATGTTTCTGTGTTTATCTGTATACGAAGCATAAATAGAAAATAACAGCCCAAGATTTCTGCTAAGCATGACACTTATAGAATCATTTTCTTCAGACAATTTTTTTTCCCCTATTCTTTCAACTCAAAAGAGAGATAAAGAAGTAGGAAGCTCTTTTACAACCCTTACTTAGGGTTAATGGGAGACCCAAGAAACATTACTACCAGGATGAATCTGCATATTAACTGACCTTTTGTGTAGGGCTCTGCCACCTGACATTCTTTTATATTGCCATAATTAAAATTAGTTGATGGGTCAATCAAAGTGAACTTTTCAAATATTAATGACCTTTGATTATACCTAATGGAGGAATCAATGGTATAAAGTCATCACAGGCTGGAAATACTAATCCAGAAATCTTGTCAGGGAGGCAAACATCATGTAATGAGGTTTGAATTTAAAGCTTAAGTTACAAAGTTATTGAAGCAAATAAACAAAGCTGTATAAAATAGTTCTGTGATGAACACTAATATGACCCTTTCATTCATCTAAGATACCTCTGTTCAATGAAGCTGTAGCTTAACATGCTGTTTCTTAAAAGTAACTATTGCTGATGCTGTCGGGTGGTTTAATTACCAGCAATGTAATGGTGGCCCATGACTTGTTAGACTGAATCTGCTTTCAGTCACTACTTATTTATTTATTCATTTCAGTAAAATGGTTTTATTAAGGGACTTTAGCAGGATAGATGAGTGAATTCTTCTTTCTTCCATAGCCTCTGGAAATTATTGTATTCTCTGGGCAAGGATTCAGTTCTGTCACTGTCTGTAACAGTGATTTCTAGTGATGGGCTTGTTCGAGGGCTTTATATCACCCACAGGTTGGTTGATGTGGAGGAAGAATTCTGGGTAGGTAAAAAGATTGGTAATTTTTTATTAGGTGAGACAAGAACTTCATGGGTGAGGGCATGGAATAACTGGTCTATTCTAGTTCTTGAAATGAAATTTCAATTCTCAAGGTCTCAGAAATATAACTCTCAGCAATTTAGTCCACACAAAGCACTCACAGGTCTTGACAGAGCTGATTTTCACCCTGTATCCTTGCAAGATTTTTAAAAGCAGTCAGTTGGCCTAACTGTGGCCCAAATAACTTTGGTGAAAGCTCACCAATGAGTACAATGGGGAGGGTAAAATCAATAAAAGATGCTTTTCCAAGTCCCACCATTAGCTTTTGAAAAAAACATATCAGATCAAAGAAAGATAAGATGCAAAAATAAAAAAAAAAAGTCAGCTACCTCTTAGTAACAATTATACACAGTAGCTGAGCCTGAAGAACAGAACATAGATAATTTCAGTGTTATTCTTCCAAAATATTACAGTAAGGGGGAAAACATTCACATTATGGAAAAAAAAAAACCAACAAAAAGAAAGCAGCATCTTTGTAGCACTATCCATTAAAACATGCAAGAGAAAGATGGGTGGATACTTCACTAGAGCATTCTTTTATTTATAAATACACAAGTCAGTAGCAGCATAGTTCATTCTAAAAGGGTACTTCATTATTGCAAAGTGTAGTGCTCTTGATATTTTTTCTGAAGTAAGTAGCAATATGTCAAAATGCACATATTTACTCACTTCTCTTGATGTCAGAAGACCATGGCATACCCTAAAGAACAAATCTTTGAACAGTGTTAAAATCCTGTCAGTGAAGTCTTGGGCATCCATCTGTTGCACAGATAATATACATATGGAAATGACTGCAATTTGTTACCAATACTAACAAAATAGTCAATAATTCCTCTGTGTGTATGCATAATACATACACAATATGCATATGTATATACAGTTGTATCTATTAGTTATATATCAATACACATATACATTTCTGTTTAAATATTTACAAACAATTAGTATATTTTTCAGGCTCAGTTTTTATCTTGCTTTCAGCTGACTGAAAGGGCATATGGAAACAATAGGAACATATGGAAAAAACATATGCTTTAAGACCAGATTGTGATATATTTACTCATGTTGAGTAACATACAAGGAACATTCCTTCTGTGGCATAAAGTACTCTGCTGTGAAGTGTCACAATGCAGCAGTTTGTATTTACTCCGACTGTTAGATATTTACAATTTATTTACCTGCAGAGGTGACAGTGTCATGACAGAACTAAATCAGGGGTTTGATTGTTTCATTTATTTGCAAATTCCATCCCATGATCATTTTCTTGAATCGGGGTTACTCTTTTATTTACACATACTGGGGATAAAATTTATCTCTATGGTATAGGAATTACCAAGAAGGATTGTTGAGCTCTCCCATTTATAAGCATTATGGTGCTTAGATTATGAGCTTAAAACCACAACTTTTCAAAATAGATTGTCAATGCCACTCTGTGTCCAAATAGTGTTTCAACTGTGAAAAAAAATATTTGCTGCTTAAGGCTGATGAGAAACTGCATATTTTACTCACACTATTTTGCCTAGGCAGTAGCACAGCTCTCCAGAGTGTGAATGGTCTTAGGAGGGGTGCATGGTTATTCAGCCTCATGCACCTTGAAGAAGAGAAAGAAAAAAATTCAAACTTAGCTCTGAACATCTTCCTTGGACAGCCTGAAGTTTAACTGCAGACTCAGCCATCCTTTTCTACTGTACCAACACTGGTTCCAAATTCCACCTGAGTTCCTGTCCAAATAGCTGCAGATTGGCACTCTACAGTGCTTCAGAGGCTCAAGCTCATACACTAAACTCAATTTTTTTCTTTACATCCAACACAGCCACTCAAGAGAAAGTCAAAGGGACATTTAAAAAACATTAACCCACTTTACCTACAAAAATGATAATTTGCATAGATGATGACTATATGTACAAGTAAGAATGTGCAATTAAGGCCCTTCTGGTAGACATCACAAACATGAGCCTTCCACTGAATTCTATAAGCAGTTGAAGTTAATATCCTGATCCTGGCTACTTCTACTCCTAGATTTTAGCCCAAAGTAAATGCCATATGAAGGGGTAGATATTTTAGCTTAAAGATCCTGATCCTGCCAACACTTTAGGAGGCAAGTTGTTTTACATACATGGATCATCCAGAGAATCAGAAATGCCCCAAAAGCCTCAAATTAAAAATATAGGGGGAAAAGGGGAAAAATGTCACCATATAAAAGCATAACCTCAGTCTGAATAGCCTCTGCTAATGGAAGTTCTATGATTCCTCTAGACAAAACCACCTGAATAAGTTTGTGATTGATGCAAATTATTCAAAATTTCAAAATGAAAGTGCATGTTACTAGCTGCTCAGCTACGAATCCTACAAGACAAATTATATTTAATTTCTCAAAGGGAAATATAGTTAAAGTAACTGATAATTTCCATGGCATGATGGCATTTTACTATACTAAAAAGAAAAAAATAATTCACAGGGTATTTATCTTATTTTAAAAAGATTATATTATTATGCAAAGGATGTAAGGGAGAGTGCCACAACCACTTAAAAAAAAATACAGCACTGTTAGGTTTTCTAACCTAACATCTACACTATCCTATTTTTTTTATTTTACAAGCAGTTCAATAATGTATCTGATCCCAGTATTCATTAATTATCATTTCAATAAAACTGTAAAAAAAATCTCTCAGATTAAATTAACATTGTAACAGAGGATCCATGAGCATAGGGCAGTTTTATATGTCAAATTTGAAGTACAGAGAAATTAAAATATTTCATATTAATAAAGGAAGCAAATAAATTCCAGACCTGCCATAGGAACACTGGCATATACGAACTAACAGCAGCATTTGATCACACTCCAGTCACATATTTTTATCATTTAGACCCTAATTCTGAAGTGAAACTATCATCAGCACGGTAGTCCAATCATAGCTCCTTATACATTTTTGGATTAATGAATTGGGGCCAGGACTTTCATCTTTCTCCTAGATTATAAAGCAGGGAACACACTGCACAGCATAATCAGTGATACACACAACATTTTAGTCACAGCCAAGTGTAATTATGGACAGAACAATGTTAAATTGATCTAGTAGAAACCTTTTGTAGAAAATGCCTAAATCTTAAAAGTAGTGGTGGCTATCCCAGCTCTCCACATCCTCTGTGAGCTGCAGAGTGGAGGCACCTGATTTTACAAGACACTGAGTGTCTCAAGTGAGATCCAGCATTCCCTCACCTCCAGTGAACATTGGTTGGAGTTACAGATGTTCAGCACATCACATCAACATTTCTATAAATTCTGACAGATCTTTGCACATCACTTACCTGAATAAGAAAAAAGACTAAAATGAAACGAGGCAGAATAATTAAGACTGTGCACACTCTAGCACAGACAAAGGGTGATTTCTTGTCACACCATGAAGGCCATATTTTGTTTACACCCTGATTTTTACCTGAAATCCACATATGAATCAATGGCATATTGCCCTAAAAAATATTTTATATGAGGGATTTGGGTTTTTGGTTTGGCTTTTTGGTTGGTTTGGTCTTTTTTGGTTTGTTGGTTTTGTTTTGATGTTTGGGGTTTTTTGTTCATTTTGGATTATGTCATTTTGCCCTTTTTTTTGTGCGTGTTTGTGTTTTTATTTTATACAGTCATAATGACATGAGAGGAAGAAAAATATTCTACTAAATGAAAACAAAGTAACCTGGAAATAGAAGACAAAGTTTGACAATGACAAAGCATATTTTGCTACCCATCTTTACAGTCCTCCACCTATATGCACAGCCAATAACCAGCAAACATTTTGGTCACGACACTAAAAACATTTCACAAAGGCTCTCTTTTAAGAGGACATGAACTGAATTTTTAATTGTTATCCTCAAAACAATTCAAAAGACTAAATTTTGAAGACAAAAAAAACCTGTATCCAAGCAAAGGAGAGCCTGCAAAGAGCTAACAGAAAGCTTGAAATGTGACACAAAAAAGAGATGTGTGAAGTATCCTAACAGTGCAGTCATATTACAAGTCAGTACTTCAAGAGCAATGAATGAGATATAAATATTTACCCTAGGTAGCTAGACTGAAGAATGTAAACAGATTCCACAGATAAAATGTAACCTGTCAATATCTTTACTGCTGGAAATGGAAATGTTAACTCAGGCAGGTCACTGATCCTGAAAGATTAGTATAATCAATTACATTTTTTACCTGTCAGTCACTCACATCATTGCTTTTCTCAGAGCTGACTGCTCCTCTGCTTTCTATTTCTTGTTTCAAAGAACTGAACAACTTTTTACATCCACTTTTCACTCAGTCTTTTTCACCATTTCCCTACTGACATCACAGATTAACAATTTGTTTCAAAACGAGTCCGTTTTTTTCCCCTATTTTCAGCATATTGGTAATTTCTGCTGTCTACCATCTCAATAAGGTGGCCCTTCTGGCATCTCTGAAATGCCATCTTAAATCTCACTTCCTCTCAAGGTCCACAAATTTTAACCACCTCCTAAATAATTCAGCCTGATCCAAAACTCTCTGGAGTCAGTGAGAGCCTTTCCATTAACTTCAATGGACTATGAATCAGGACCAGATTGCTGTCAGGAAGTCTGGACTGAAATCTAGCACACACACACAAAAAGCCTCTGTGTATCTTTGCTGTCAGTAACAGGCTGCTACTTTAACATACTTATGGCAATACTATATCCTAGGTTAGTGCCACCTGGGAATATTTCCAATATTATTTCCTCCAGACCTTATTCAAAGAAGTAAGGACTTAATTTTGTTGTTATCTTTACCTGTATGAATTTGAAGTAATGCAGAGACTTCTGACAGAGCTTCAATAAATAAGCATAGACTAGTTTCTATCAATTTATATACTGCAAAATACCACTCTACTTGTGTAAAAAAAAAATAAAAATTGTCATGTTTACAAACCAGATTAGTAAATCATTACCCAAAAAAATCCAAGAATCTAAATGGCTGTTTATAGGGATGAAGTACTTGGAAACCACAGTGAAAAGTTTAAAGCCAGTATCTTTGAATTCTCACGAGTGAGGATGTGCAATGCTGTTCGTGCAAGGATCCTCTCTCTCTACTACATGATCCTCACCTATATTACTCATCTAAGAACAATCTGAAGAAAAGGTATTCCAGAAATAAAAAATAACAGTATGACTCTTCCTGTCTCCATAGACATTCACTTATTCACTCTCCATGTAATTTTCCCTGCCTCTTTCAACCTCAGTACTCAAATGCATATTTTTTAATGGAGAAACTAAAATAAATTACTTTTTTTCCCCACCCTTCCTTCTAATTTTTCCTAAGTGTCTTGGGTGTAAAGTCAGTGCTTTCTGCAAATTTACAGTGCTTCTATCAAATGATATAGGGAAATCATTTCTAGCAGTCGATTCAGGAGATCTAATGCAGTAGAGTAATTAAAATACACAAATACTATGGGGAGGACTGTTCACATTATGGAAAAATCTATCATTATCAGACAGCAACTATTGCCAATACAAAACTAAAATATTACACATTTATTAAAAGGTACGTTGGGATTTGAGGCTATTTCAGCAATAATTTGACAGTAATGAGAATTCACACTTTTCACATCTTCACCCTATATTGTACTAACCAAGGCACTCTAGGAGAGGCAATAAAAGTAACACTGCCTGTTACCACATAACTTTGTCAGATGTGCCAGCAAACAAAGATATTAAGATGACCTTCACTGAAGGGATGTAGTTATGAAGGTGGGGTGTTTATTGGTTCTGGTTTTTTTTTGAAGATACTTATGTTGACACTTTTCATTATAATGAAGTACACTCCACCCTCACACCTTCAACTATGGGAGGCAAACACTTTGCAGAAATGAAATTACTTTTGCAACAGGGTTGCTTATGACAATGTTTAATACAAAAAAAAAAGGAGCCAGAACACAATACATTGATAGGGGGTGGAGTGTATTTTATACACAGAAGAGAGGGATTACTTCTGTTCTGTTACCTGACATTGATGTGGGAAGCCGGGACAAAAAACAAATGCATTTTCTTTTCAGTACTGAAACATGCAAAGACAAAATGCTTATCACAAGTTGTAGGCAGCTCAGGATAATAATGAAAAAACCCAAACCATAAACAAGTCTAGAAATGCCCCATATACTTAATTTAGTGGTTTGTTGTTTTGGGGGTTTTTTTTTGTATATATTTTTAATACTGATCTTTCACTTAAAAAAATTAAGCAGTGACTGAATAGGTTCTGAAATACAGAGAAGGCATTGCTCACATCACATTAAAAGGTATCCTTTAAATGGATCTGTGTATTTCTAAACTTAGATTGAATAGGACTTTTAGTGACTTGAAATTTGAAATGCAAGATGAGCTTGGCCACATTACACCTATTTTCTTCAAGTGGAATTGTAAATATGCAGTAAATTGCTGATTCAAAGAGGCAACATGCAGAATTCAAACCTATTTGTTTCTTACAGGATCCTGTTGACCTGTGCATGAAGAGGTACTGAAGCAGTGGTGCAGTGAGAATCACTACAGTGATACAAATCCACAGCTCAAGCATGAGGTCCTGGAGGTTGGTTTTCTGAGGAGCAACACTAACTACAATCTTCACTAAAATATAACACTTCCCTTAAGCAATGAATTTACTTTCAGGAAGACACCTGCTCAGCAACTTTTTCTCCCAAAGAAAAAAAGGCAGGGAGAGTGGACAGAAAGGTGTAAAGAGGTTATGAATTATGATGACATTTAACAGAAAGCTGCAAACAGAAAGCAAAGACAGCAAATATTTTAAACGTGACAGATTTCAACCAGAAATCAGAAAGCATTTTCCCCTGTTAATATCTTACCAGAGTTGGCTGGGACAAAATTTGGGTTGCAGCTACAGACAAGCAACAGTGTTGAGAAACAAAACAAAAGGGCATTTCTCCCCAGCTCCCACTGCCCTCCAACCCCACGTTCCTGTCCCAGTTAGCAAAGTATAACTGATGCTTTTCGTTGGCTGCAAGGCAAATATTAGCTAGAAATTAATTTAGCTAGATCCACATCCATGGCCCCAGATGTTTAAAACTTATCATGGATTCAAGCCATGATACAAAAATTAAAAAAAAAAAAAAAATTATTAATTTCAATTTGAAATTTTATTGGTGTGTTGCTGGAATGGTCAACATCAATCAACAGGAGAGACTTTGTCCACATACTGAGAACAGCCTCCCTGCACCTCCCCCCCTCTTCATCTCTCTTCTCTTTCAGTATTAACGCTATTAAAAAGCCAAACAAATGTAAAGAATGCTGGTTTTTTTGGAATGTTGCCATGGATCCTGCTTCCAGTCCAGTTCCACGGAAAGGGGGGGGTGCAGCCTCCTGTCTCTGTGGCAGGCTGTTCTCCCCGGACAGGGGAGAAGGAAGATAGCCGGGTACCCCTGCTACTCCCTATTCTTTCCCATCCACTATAGCCAGGTCTTTGATCACCCTCAGTTTGCCACTGGCGTCGATCCTACGCTTCTCGCGTATTAGATCCTCCAGGCTGTGGAACCTCACTGTGTGCACTTTATTCTCCGCCAAGTGGATCTTGAGATAGTACTGCTGCTGGTGCTGGGTGCCGGCAGCAGCCTGCAGCTCCCCCCCGGCTTTGAATTCCCTTTTCCCGAAGCGGCACCAGGCGGCGAAGCTCTCGGAGTTAGTCCAGCAGATCTCGTCGCTTTTTAAGCCCAGGTGCCCGCAAGCATTTTGCACCACCAGCTCGGCCACCAGCGGGCGAAAGCGATACCAGCTATTCACCACCCGGCCCACGTTGCCCGCGGCCGCCTCGTACAAGCTGTCCTGGCGGATCTGCCCCTGGTGCAGGTGGATGATCTGCCCGCTGCCCACGTACACCGCCCAGTGCGGCGGCGGGTGCTCCGACGGCCCCAGGTAAAGCAGCTCCAGCAGGTCTCCCGGCTTGCAGAGGGCAGGCAGGGCTGACACCGAGCAGACGCTGAGGTCCCCAGCCTGGGGGCCGCTGCTGACCTTGGAGAAGATGCATTCCTGGCCGCGGAAAGCGGAGAACTGGGTCTCGTTCAGTACCAGCTGGTGGTGGAGGTGGTGGGTGGGCGTCTCCTGGCCAGGACTGCCAGAACCCTTCACGCCGTACTTGTCTGGTTGGCCTCGCTCGTCCAGGTCCTCCTCCTCATCCGAAAAGAAGTAAGCCACCCCGACGCGCAGCTCGTCCTTCTCAATCCCCGAGGGGTCTCCGGTCGGCAGCTCGCTGTAATTCAGGTGGGTGATGCGATCCAGTTGATTTCCCATCAATGACAGGGCGAGGCGAGGGCAGGAATCGCCGGATCTGAAGGAAGGGTGGGGTGGGCAGGGACAGAAAGAATAGGAGAAGGGGAGTGGAAATGGAGAGCATGAAGGAAAAAAAAAAATAAAATAAAAAATTTAAAAGAAAACAAAGAAAGAAAGAAAAGATCAAATCAAGGCACACACAAAAGACTTCAGCGATTCCGCCCTACGCTCCCATTTCTCCTACACTACCTCCCTCCCCTCCGTGCAAGGGAAAAACTCCTGGTGCTGATCCTGCCCCCGAAGTGCAGAGCAGGGCGAAGTAAAGCCCTGGGTCCTTGGCGCTCGCCGGGACGCTGCGTGCGGGTCTGTCCTACTCCCACGGTCCCGGAGCGCCCGACTCCCACGGCTGCAGGAGAAGGCGGCTCCCCGCTGCCTGCCAGCTCTGCATGGAGGATCGGAGTTGCCCCGGGAGCCTACGTTCCCCTCTCCGCAAGAGGAAAGGGCTCCAGGGCGCGGAGAGGGTCTGGCACGGAGGGTCCGAGTCCTTCCCGTCGCCCGAGCGCGATCGAGGGAAAGGCATCTGGAGAAGCCGGCGGGCTCGGAGCGGGCACCCCTGCCTGTCTGCCCACCCGAACCACGCATCCCGGCCGGGGCTCGACAAGGAACAGACAAGAGAAGACCATCAGCATCCCTCCACCCAAAGGGTGTCTCTCGCCCCTCTTCGTACCCGTGGTCCCCCAGCGCCAGAAACCCCCCCAAAGTCCTTTAAAGTCTTCCTGTCCCCATGGGTGCTGCAGAGGAGGTGAGCTCCGTCCTCCCCGCCGCGCCGCCCTGCTCCGCTGTGGACTGACCGGCCCCTCCGGCGAGCCTAAGTAGCAGCGGTGCCGTTCCCGAGCCCGCCCCGGCCCCGCTCATTGGCCGCGCCGCGCCGCGCCCGGCGGCAGCGATGGCAGCGGCGTCGCTTCACCGCGTTGCTGCCCGGCCGGGCCCCGCCGCCCGCCGCCCTCCGCCCTCCGCCACCGCCCGGCGCCGCCCGCCGCCCCTGAGCACCCCCCGGGCAGCGCCAGGGCTGCAGCACGCCGGCGGCTGCGTGTGAGGAAGCGGCGATTCCCAGGGGGAAGGGGATTAAAGAGCATGCCCACCGCGGGGTGCTGCTGCCAAGTGACTCCTTCACCCAAAAGAAAGAAAAAGAAGATGGGAAAAAAAAAAAAAAATAAAAGAAAAAGGAATTGCCATTAAAAAACCCACCCCGGCATCCCTTTGAGGATTGTACGTGTCCAAGAGTTGCACCGTCCGTCAAGGCTGGAGATGGGATGCCCCTCATCTAACTTCAGCAACCTCAGGTTGTACCTGTGCAGTTTAAACTGATTCTCTGGGTTTGCTTCTTCAGGAGAGACCGGCGTTTCCATGGGGCTGTTCCACTCGCCTGTTGCACTGTTTTAGGAAACATTAAGTGCCCTGAGGAGGTGCTGCCTCTTGCCATCTCCTAGACGTCGAAATATTAGATGGTTGACTTTAGGTGGGATTGCTGTATCTCCACATCTGACTGAAGCAGTGGTCGTGGGTTGTCCTCAAATATGATTAGAAGACGTTCTAATATTAGACTTAAGTAGAAAATCAGACTGCCAGACAGTAGTAGTCCATTCCTTTCTAAAACACATTAAATCTGGCATTTATAGTAGTTAATACACACTTCTACACAATTTAAAAAATGATAACATTCAAACACATAAATTATTAGTTGATTTCACCAATTTTTCCCTGTGAAGCACTGTCGATAATGGGATTGTAACCTAGTTCTTCTGAGTTCCTATGTCTTGTGCTCTAATCACATGAACTTCTGAGGAGTGAGAATTTAAATATTTTAAGACACTTCATGAAAAAATCTAATGGCGTTTTTTGATTCATATGTGAATCACATTCAAGTACCTTTTTTATCCAGAAGTAAATTTACTTCTTTCTTCACAGTGGAAATAGTTCTGTCATCTAAACCTAGGTATTTCTGCTTTGGTGTGTGTGGATAATATCTCTCTTCACTGCTGGCCTTTTTCTAGTCTTCAGGTTTAATTAACTGAGAACAATAATGCCATCACTTTATTCTGATTATATTTATACATCTTTAAATATATATAAAGTGAATTTCAGTTTCCTGGTGTACAAGTTGCATACTTAAGTTCAAATGGATCAAATACTGAGTTTCTTAGATGTGTTTAATTTGAATGACCCTATTCTTCTATTCAGACATTTATAGAGTGGTCTTTTTAAAATAGAGTTTTTTATCTCATTAATATGCAAAAGCATCACATCATAAATGTAAGAGAAAAATAAGTGTGTTTAGTGGTACGACATTCAAAGACCAATGTCAGTTCTTTCTCACCATTGCAATTATACTAATCTATTGATGCTTACAGACTTCTCATGTCTCATAAACCCAGGGGCTGCAGCCTGAGACTCACAGGAATTAGACTGATATACAACAGTCAAAGATGTAGTGTTCAGGGTCTGTAAAACTAGAAAGTGAAATTGAAAAATAAAAAAAAAAAAGGTACTATTCTAATATCTACATTTAAAATTTTCACAGGACTAAGCATAACAGATGGATGTTAATAATCTCTGGAATGATGTAAATTATTTTCTAATGATTGTCAGAAATTATATGTTCTTTTATGCCATGACCTTCACCAACTGTAACATTTTAAAGTAAATTATGAAAACACTGTAATGAGATTAGAAATAAGACTGTAACACAGTGTCTAAATATTTTGATATTTTTTAATAACTGCTAATGTGCATTCTGTAGGCCTTCATCAACAGTTTCTGTTTTCTAAACACTTTATATTTTTCCCATTTAAAGGCTGCATCTTTTTAGGTCGCACTCGCACAGTTCACACTTCCCACAATTGCCAATCAGCAAGGCTACGTGGAGGAATTTTTAGATAGTTCTAAACAAACAATGCATTATTTTATCTTTTACATGCAAAACAGTGGAGAACAGACTGCTTCAGTAAACTGCAGGTGTAGAAGGAAGGAGTCTAGGCCAAAAAGGCTCTGTATTTCTAACGAGGTGGAATATCTCCTGCCAAATTTTAACAATTTTCTTTGTGTCTTCCATGCTTTTGCAGGTCTGCCTAATGCTGTTATTCCATCTCTCACTGAGACACTTGCAACCCCTTACAATCCACTGCTCCCCATGAGCTCTATTCAACAAACTTCCAACACCCATTTTCTCATTTCATTTTATTTTTCCTGACAACGCACTGTTTCATCAGTGCTTCATGTACTGCTTCCATCACTACAAGGAGTTTTCCCTCAGTTTCTCTTCAATCACAATTTTAAGTCATGAAATGTCAAGCAGTTGCCTTAAAAAAACCAAAACCTAACAAACAAAGCAGATGGAGATGGTCTTTTTATAAGGAGTCACATGGAAAAGACACAGGGTAATGGGTACAAGTTAATCCTGAGGAGATTCTGATTAGACATGTGGAAACTCTTCCACAAGGACAATCAACCTTTGATATAATGCCCAAGGGAAGTGATAGAGTCTCCAACACTGGACAGAAGATACAGGCAGACAGGGTGCTGGTCCATCTTGCCTAGAATGTGTTTTTACTGAGGTTGATTGGACCAGATGATCTTTGAGATCCCTTGTTATCTGGTATTCTATGATGCAAACCAAAAAAAAACCAACCCACAAACCCTGAAACTTACATATAAGTGATTAAAGAACTCTATGGAAAAATCATAGGGAATATGGAAATCAACTATTTGAAATAAACCTCTGAGCTGGATGGTTTCTGTTGATGTTAGAGATGCTACAAAAAGCAGTACTCAGTGTCCACAGAAGTGTATTACCATGGCCAACCACACCCTTATTTGTCTGATCTATTTTGATTAATACCTTAATCATCTCCTTTAGATGTTTTATTTCTGGGAGCTTATGGAGGCTTATTTAGCAAGTCGTTGAGCACAGGCTGGTCTGGTCTTAGTCCATGGCACTGGCAGTGCAGCATCATTCTGCTCATACTGCCACTGACTAGATTCAGCCTCATTAAGCAGGGTTATAATCTCTCCTTGAACCAGGACATGGGAATTTTCCATGTTGCTAACACTAGCCCTAAAAATTTTTCCCTCGTTCTGAGCATAGGGAAGAAACCTGATAACAACATCATCTGTGGTTCTGTCCTGGTCTAGTCTGAGGGAGTAAACTTATTTTTTCCATTACTTTTTTTTTTTTTTCCTTTTGTGACTTTTTCCATCCTTGGCATTTTGTCGCTGTTGCATTTATGTTTAATTTAATACAGAGAAAACTCTTAAAATATGTAACAAAATAGATAACCAGTAGCTTATTTTTTAAACCTTATTTTAAAAATGTTCTTCTTATCATCTTGCCTTTAGCTGAGCTTTGGAGCCTTGGACCCCTATTGCTAAAAGTAGAGCTGAAACTTCCATTGATATGAATGAGTGTAGAATATTTACAGAAACATTTAGGAACGTATGTTTCAGTAAGCAACCAGAGATATTAAAAAAAAAAGTGATGATAAGGGTGGAACTTTTTGGGTGTATTATAAACTTTACATAGATAGTAGAAATCTGTCCATTGCAATGGTGTTGATGTTGAATGATGCCCAGAAACTCACTTCTATTTCAGATTGCAATCTGGTGTGCCCATGGGCAACTAGATATAAACTGTACTAGGGAAGATCTTCACCTGAAATTTTCTAAAGTGGCATACTCCATACTTCTGTGTCTCTACTTTCATGACAATCTCCTAAGGCCTCAGAGACATAAGACATTAGTCCTTTGAGAAACCTGTGGGCTGGCCCACAACTGATGTAGATGATAGAACTGTTCACTTTTTTCCACAAACAGCTTTGCACAGATATTGTCCACACATCATTGCCCAAGACAGTCCATAATGTCCAGACCTGTGATAGTTTGGGTAAATGTGTACCCTGCCAGACCTATAGAAGCAGGCACACTACACAGTTAAGTACAAGACTTTGATCCTCGAGCTCTGGGCAGCTTGGGTAATTTTTATCTGGTGATGGAGAAATATAAAACTTGCTCAAGAAGATAATTGTGGCCACTGTTTTGCCTATTTTCTGCTCTTTTACTGGCTTCTGGTGGCTTCATGATTCTTGTATTCATGGGGTCACTTGTAAGCAAAATTGGCCAAGCACTGTTCTTTGGCTCCTGAGATATGGTATATAATATAATGATAAAATTATCCATCTGAACTCTCTAAACTCCAAAACCGGGTGTCTGCATCCCAAGTGCCTATTAGGAGTTACTCCTAATCCCTAACCAGTATGGAACAATAGTAGCTGGGCTGTGCCAAAGCTTTTCAAAAGGTTCTTCTGTCAATTAGTAGTATGAATAATACTATGCTGGTCCTTGAACCTGTGACCTGGCCCTGTGCACCCAGCTGTTAAGGCTTAACCCAGCTCTTGAAGGAGAGGTGTAGCATGCCCGAGTCTACTTTTTTTTGTCAGATAATACCTGTGAAAATTTCAAACTTATTTTTTGCTTCCCGATCAAGTGATACAACCAAAAAGATACTGTAGTAGAAAACCTTTTGAGGAGACATGAGAAGAAACGTTTTAATCATGTCTATCTTTAGAAGACAACACGTTATGTAGACAGCATCCCAAGTAGGTAACCTACATCACTTTTCAGCCATCAGGGAGAAGCAGGGCAGGTTGCAGGGCAGGGGCAATGTGTGGGGAGCTGGGGGTTTCCTCAACCCCAAGTGCATCCCCTTAGTGCCCTGGTGAAAGGAGCAGAGGAGGGGTACCAGAACCAGCTGAGATCTAGACAGGAGGTCATGACAGCTGTGCAAGACCTTCCCAACATGGGCATCCTAGTGTAGGCATGGACCAGAGATTCAGTGCAGCTCCCAAGTCAGGGTCTAAAGCCTCATCCAAGCTTCCTCAAAGCTCTTCATCATTAACTATGCTTTGCTCCCAGATATCTTATGTGAAGTTCATCTTATCAGAGTTGATCCTGAGTACAAGCAGCAAACTCTGAGGAAGCAACAGAAAAGCTTGTAGATCTTGTTCGTGCACTGAGGACTTTGACAGTAGCATCATATTCATTCACTGAAGTATGAAAGAAAGATAGCAGAGGGATAGATTTTCATTTAGATGTCTGTGTCTATACACTACATGGAAACTGAACACACAGGCTTTTTGTGTGTTCATTAATGTTTTTTTTGGGGGGGAAGGGTTTGGCCTGGGGAGGCTAATATGAAACTACTATGATATACAAATATGCTTCAGGAACTTCTGAAGAATCAGATGTTGATAAACTGATAATTAAATCAAATAACAGTGAATTTTATTTCTTGGTGCTTATATTTCCAGGATTGTCTCCTTCTCAATGTTATTTTGAATATTCCAAAATACTCTGTCATGCTATTGTATAGAAGAAACAAAACTACTACAACAACAAAACCCTGTTAGGAAATAAAATAAAGTACAGTGTAGTCTTGTGATGAGCCTAGTCAAGTGATTGTATGCTCAGAATCTTTTTTATCAGTGGTTATGTGTTTGAAAGCTTTTGGTAAAGTATGCCTGATTTTAAATTTGCTAATTCGATCATATATATTGGTCTAAGTAGGTTCAGTATAATAAGATATTTTTTATTCATCGTTTGGTATAATTTTTTTTCCTAGTAAAGATGCCATTTCACATTATATTTAGTAATGAATAAGAGAATTCCAATTGATAGTGAACTTTAACCTCAACTACCTACTCCTTCAGCTTCTTTTATAGCTGATCTTATGATCATGTAGTTACAGGGTGAGTTTAAATTTACAACACTGCTGTAACAAGATGTTGAATACGTGCCAGATGAAAAAATATCTTTTTTAAGGTGTTGGCACTCGATAGCTGGTACTCTGAAATTGAAACAGTCATGGGTATTGGTCTCTGCTGAATATATGATTTTGACATGGCTTTAAGAACGGGGGTTAGATTGTTCCTTCTGTAAAAGGAGGATGATAATGGCAGCCTAGTAGGAAAATTCCCATAGTCTCCTCCAGCACTAGCTAGAAATAAAAATAACATCATAATGTTTGTGTAGAAAAAGAAAATATCTCCAGAAACTGATGCAGCTTCAGAAAATAAGGAAACAGATTTTTAAAAAAAATTAAAAAAGGAAAGATAATTATTAATAACTGTCTTCTCATACAGTCTTATTAGGGGGATTACCGTCACATGGTAAATCTATTTTTTTTAAATTACTTTCTTAAAGTAACATTTTAAAACTTCAGACAACACTTTCCAGTTTTGTAGATTGGAAACCTTTTTAGAAATATCTAACTATAAGGAATAATGGGATCCTTCACAAAAATGACGTCCTCTTGTCCACCAGGACCCCCAGGTCTCTTTCTCCAGAGCTGCTCTCTAATACATCAGCCCCCTGCCTGTACTAATCCATGAGGTTGTTCCTCCCCAGATGCAGGAGTCTATACTTGCTCTTGTTCAATTGGATTCCATTTCTCCCTGCCCAGCTCTCCAGTCTGTCCAGGTCTTTCAGGCTGGCAGCACAGCCTGCTGCTGTGTCAGCCACTCCTCCCAGTTTGGTGTCAGCAGCAAACTTGCT
>JAOEGS010019367.1:6952-31904 GCA_025447755.1 Corythornis vintsioides
ACATACTCCTGTGCAACCTGATCTATGTGAACCCACTATAGTAGGGGCATTAAACTAGATGATCTCCAGAGGTCTCTTCTAACCCCCACCATTCTATGATTCTATGATTTGACCAAACAGCCCACATCCACTGTCTTAGAGCCCAAATGTTAGTCCTGTTCTCTAACCTGTTTTTGCACCCTTCAGGAACAAACCAGACATTATTCAGCTAACTCAGGGTGTTTGAAACCCTTGCCCTGTTGAGGACAGTGTTAACACCATCCCACCTTCCTCACTCAGCAGCCAGGAGGAACAGAGAACAAGCATTTGCTCCAAATCATGTTGAGGTGCATGTTTTATTTGCTTTTAGCAATGAGGAAGGACTGACTAGTTTTGCTCCATATATCTGGCAATTCAGAAAAACCTGGGAAAGGCAGGCAGTTACATATACCCAGAGTCCAGCAGTGAGCCCTAATGCTGGAAAGTAGCTCAAATAATGCATTTATTTAATGTAACAAAGAACTGGGGGATGACTCAGGAAATTGCAGGCTGCAGCTAGAGGACACATGAAAGACAGTTAGTTACTCTGGTAAAATAAGGAAGATTTTTCTGGACCCACTTAACCAAGGTCAACTTACTTTGCAGTGCAGTCATATAGCAGAGCTCCTGGTGGTGTCTGGAGCAGGAGGGGATGGTGGCATTCCCAGTGTCCCAGTTTCAAAGCTTCAGTCCTGAGGTCTGCAGAGGACAGAATCGTGTGCTCAAACATTGTCCTTGTCTGCACGAGTGGGATGGGGAAGCTCCTCAGTTAAATCTCCATGCTGTACCACAACTGAATTCCCTCTATAAAAAGAAAAAAAATAATTCTGATACCAGGAACCCACAGAGTTTCTACAACCTGAGAGATAAGTTACAATGTCAAGGGGCTACTTTCCAGCCCCATGTGGCCCTGAGTTTAAAGTGCATGAGAACACAAGATAGGTAGCGGGTCCGTGACATCCTCATACAAGCCCTTCTTCTATAAGTATTACTTCTCTCTCATGAAAAACCTCATGTAGGTATTTTCTTTCCCTATCAGACAAACCTCTTTCTTTGTAATTGACTCAAGACATTTCACATCATCATCTATAGCATATAACAGAGAGGGAATGCCCTATTGTGAGCTTCTCTTAGGTGCATTGCCCCTCATGACATCTGCAGGTTTCCATGTGTCTCTCTGTGTTGCATCCTTCTCTCTGAATCACCATCTGATGGCATAGCCCTGGTGATGCATTGAGCAAGGGGACCTGCCACAGTGGGACCTAGACAGAGACACAAGCATTTTGACGTCTCGGATGCCTGGGAGGAGCTGGTCTAAGAGTAGAAGTAGGGAGCATTCAGTGGAACTGAATTATGCTTTAATTCTGGTTTTTCCTCCCCTTGGATGCCTGACACTGTTTCTTCATGCATTATGGTCCCCTAACTCCCCCATTTAAAGCTGTGCAGCAATACAGGTTAGAGATCCTCATTTCTGTTTTCTCCCACAATTAATGTTCTTGGTATAGGCAGGGTATGGTCACCTTCAATCCCTCCTCCTCCCTCTGTTTTCTGAACTTTGAGCATCTCTGCACAATAAACCCTTTCTGCATCTTTCTGCATTCAGGGTTCAGACCAGCTCACCCATCGCAGGGCTCACATGTGGGCAGCTCTAAGCCATGGGATGTTCCCAGTGACCAGCCAGAACCCTCCAGTGAGGACAGGAGTCCCTGCAAGAACACACACCCTATAGCAGCCATGGATTCAAACAAACAAGAAGGTAAAGCATCCTCTTATTTCACTTCTTGATAGTATGAAAGGCAGGAAGAAAAACAGCTCTCATATGACTTGTCTATTGGCAGCTGCCAGCCAAGAGCCACAGCAGCTGTAGGCAAATGTGCTCTTCTTTTAGTGTCATACAAATACCTGGGGTTTGAAGCTTTTATGTCCTATTTTAGAATCATCTCCCTCTCCCTCTGGAAAAGAATCCTGTGGCATATGCAATATTCAACATAGGAATTCATTCCCTCTTGCCTCAGACCTACCTTGAATGTACAGAGACTTCTACCTACCAAAAGCTACATCTTACATGAGGGCACTGTGATGAGGATCTGCTTCTCTCCCTACCCCGCTTTGTTGCAAGGGGTTCTTGTTCCTGTCAGTGCCACAGCCCAGACTCCTGCAGCACTTTCGACCTTGTGAGCACCAAGATTTATCCAGACCACACTGCTTGCATACAAGTCCTTCTAGAGTCAGCAGCACTCCTAGTCTGAAAAGCTCAGGGGTTTCAGGTCCATGGTTTTAGTGGTTATTTGGTTCAGATGTTTTTCTTGCAGAGGAGTGTGGGGCTGGTCGTATTTGCTTTCCACCCCAACCCACTTGCAGCACTGTGGTCTGCCTTGCCATCTCAGCAGTGACTGTGTCCCTATAGTGAGGGTCTCTTGAAACTGTGAGGAGCATTTTAGGATTGCCTACAACTGTCAGCTCTGAAGAAAGTCTGGACAATGCCATTCCTTCTTAAAAGATGCTTAGTGGTGACAAAATGAATTCAATGCATAGATAACTGAAGAGTTAATTTCTCTATTATTCTTCTTCTAATTTGACTAAATTAGGTCTGTGTACCTAGGCCTCTGCACTACTGCAGGCTGAAAAAGAAATTAACTCAGGGACTTTTTCCAATTAATTGTCATACCCCCATGGGCTGCAGATGTTCACTACAGAAACTGGGAGGTAGTGACAAAGCCCCTTGCTTCCCACGGTGCAACTGTGAGGAGCCTTCTCCTTTGCTCCAGCTCTTAGCAGTGACTTTATAGAAATTATCTGGGTTTTGAGGGCGTCCATGCCGAGTGTTTCTATTCGTGCCCACAGCAAAGGTGGGAGGTAAAATCATAGTAGCAGACAGCCCCTCCCCTCTTCTGGTCTTGCATGTTTGTTGCTTTGAGCATGCCCAAGGACACTACAGACTGATCTGTATCCAGACCCAAATGAAAGATTCTTGCAAACTTCTGCAGGGCTTGGGTCGAGGCTGCTGTGTTATATAGCAGATAAAAATCGCCCAAAGAAAATGTGGAGAGGCCACATGAAGCTTTTCCTTGTTGTACTGCACTTTTACCTGACACCCCTAGCTCTTCACAAAGCTTAGCAATCAACATGTCTACGACTTTGCAAAACCAGCATCTCCTTCTCCTCCCAAGGAGGTTAATATTCTGCAATTAATTGAGAAACAAGTCCTCATACTCTTTTCAGGTCAGCCATTACCATCCCACAGCAAGAGTCTAGCAGTAACATTTGCATAAGATCAGACACACAGCTCAGTTTTCTTGATTTGGGAGGTTTGCAGTGCACACTGGCTGCCTTTTCAAGCCTCAACTCCAGGCATGATGAGAAAACATCATTCACTTCAGGCCAAAAGTCGGTTTCTAGTTTGTGGGGTTGCAGAGAAAATTCCAAATTTTCCATTTTTGACCCAAAAGGGCCCAACCTGAAAATTAAAACAACCTGTCATTCAGAAGGTGAAATCTGGCACTTGGTGAGAGCTGGCTGATGAGTTTAGAGTCCAAACAGCTGGCAGTTTGGGGTCATGGCTACTTCTGTCAGTTAGCCTGCTGCCCCTTGTTTTCCTCAGGAGGAACCCCAGAGGGCCAGTGTCTGACCCTGCTACCCAACCCTATGGCCATGAGACCAGCCAGCACAGGGAGAAAGTGGTACATGGGCAGAGAGGGACACATGGTATCTCCTCCTCTGCCTCTCACTTCTGCACATCGATGGGGAATTTGCTCACAGTCCTCTAAATCAGGACAAGTCTTAGAGACCAGAACAGGGCCAATTCATAGGTGCCCTTGACAGTAACCCATATTCCCCCTCAGGGGTAAAGAAACCAGAATGCAGCTGTGTCTTGTAAAGATCTGACTACCAGGCTTCAGCTTTCCACTTCATGCCCTGGCTGACTGCACCCTTTTCAAGCCTCTGCAGGACTAAATTTCTATGGTCTTAAAGCCCAGGTGGGTAAGGCACTGAGGATCTGCAGACAGCATGGGAAGAGGGAGCTTGACTGCCCCTGGAACTGGGCATCAGTTCATGTCTATGACTGACAGCAGAATAACAAATTCTTAGAGGCAAAAGAAAACCCACCTCATGAAGTGACATTGCCAATGGGAGGTGATCCACATGAAGAGCTGGGTGGCAGGGTGTTTTCTGGGAATGATGCTAGTCAGGGAGCCTGACATAGGGAATAACATGGGAACTGATGGCCAGTGGACTGCAATTCCCTCAAAGTGCAATGGCAGAACAACCAGCAGTAATTTCTTTTGGATAATGGAAGGTTTCTGTACAAAAGAGACAATGTTAGAAAAGGAAATAATAAATATAGATTTTCTGTTTCAATCAAGAACTCATTAATGCCTAGAGATAATGTCTCTGCAGCATCCAAAACACTTATGCAAAACAGATACAAACACCTCCTGTTTAAGTCTGGTACCACTGTCCAAGATTTGGGTGGGAACATAATGCCACAAAGACCTAGGAATGGTGAAACTGATTAAAAGATTTATTTTTTGGGGTGTTACATGGTTACTGCTTAGAATGCATTGTGAGAAAACATAACTTTGGACCTAAAATGTACAGATCAGATCAACCTTTTGTGGAGATAATAGAAATATATATAAATATAGCAGAGGACAAAATTATCAATTTAAGAAGAGAGATGCTGATGTTTCAGTAATGTTTTAGTGGGGAAAAAAACCCCAAACCAACAAACCCTGTTATTTAAGGCTGGTACACAGAACTGAATTTTCCAGAGAGCAATTTAGACCTAATTGCATATACAAGGTTTCTCACCTCTTCACATGGATCAGCTTTGGGTAGACACAGGACAGCAAATGAAGTGAATTTAGCATCTGATCTAGGTGAGCCATTCCTATTTTATAATTGCAGTTTATTTTACAAATGATATAGTTTTCACATCTCCTAAAGTGAGACTTGAGCCCTTTAGAACTTATTTGTACCTCAAGAGGGACTTCAATGCCTCTGTTACGGTTATTTATAGCAACCATAATAAGTCATTTTAATTGACTGAAGTTCTTTATTCCCACAGGAGAGACTGAAAGTGTGCCTGTCAGTACCCCTGCAACACAGATTTCCCAGGTAAAGATGAGCAAAATGCCCTAAATAACTCCAAGAGTTCAAACAGTTACTAATAGATAAACAGATTAAAAAATTAGGCACCTTCAAGGAACATGGCAACTAAAATGTGCACACTGCATGAATAAATGTCATATGTATCACATTTTTGGCCTCATTTTAAAAGACAATGCAGTAAAATTTCTCTGCTTACCAGTTGTGTTTAGATAGGTGATTTGTGAGCTTAGCTAATTAACTAGCTGTCATCATTAGCAGAAATCAGAGAATGTCAATTAACTGTGCCAAAGGGAGATTTCACAGATGAGCATTAATGAGCTTTCACTAAACCTGATGAACTGTTCCAGGAGCAAGGATGTGTTGATTGAAATTGGGGTGGGGATGTGTTCACCAAGAGGGGCCAGGTCTCCTGGGGGCCTATGGATTATCCTGGAAGCCTCACAGCTCCTTGGACCAGGAGGTGTTCTTGCCTGATAATCTAGAGCAGCTGGGCCAGTCAGAGCATTGAGTCTTGATGCATGTCTCTGACTCCCCAGCCAGGAGCTTGGAAACCCTGTCTTTGAGCCTGTGTTGGCTCAAGGTGATCAGGACTTTGGAAGAGTTGCCCTGAGGCAATTCTTTGAGTTGATGTTCTTGCTGCAATCAGCCACCACAGATGTGACAAGATTGTCTATACTACAGACTAGGGAGCATCCTCCCTGTAAGATGCAGGTTCAGTATTTTCATTGACAGTGGTGTTTCCTATGCTCTCCTAGGCATCAGGAAACATAACAGAGTTTTGAGTGGGGTCTGGTTTCATATGGTATCACACTCTGAAAGAGAAATATATCCCTGAACTGGAAACCCTGTCTATTTGAGACCTTCCTTGTCACCATTGCAACACTAACGCCCATAACTGCTTGTAAGTGCACCATGTCAATTAGAGAAGATACTGCTTTCCAGTGCTTCTCTTGTCTCATCCTCTTTACCCATGCAGACAGCTCCAAAGAGGAGCTGTGATTGGGTTGTTGAAGGGCCCAGCACAGTGGACCAACCCAACATGCATGGAAAACTAGCACATGGTTGAACAGTCTGCTAGGAACACCACGTACCCTTGCGGCTTTGCACAAAACCTGGATACCCTAATGAAATCTTTAAAGGTTGCCAGTTCGCTGCCCCCTTCTGCTTCAGCAAGGGCCCTACAGACATTGCCCTTCCAAAAAAAGCTGCACAGGTGAACGAGAGCTGATGAGTGCTTGCAGATCCCTTTAAGTCTCTCCACCCTTCTCTTTCCTTACTCTCCTGCTCTGCCTTTATTCCTACCATCCTCGCCTAGGAATAGAAATACTAGATATACTCCTAGATCCAGGTTCTTTACCACACTAAATCAGCACAGCTCCTCTGCTTTCCTGCTATCAGGCATTGCAAGCCTTCCTAGTGCTTGGCTGTAGAACTGCTGTCCTTAAACACAGGAGATAGTAGCTGTGTTAGAAAGTAGTTGTTTTCTGGTAAAAGCATACATTATGCAGCTCAGGAAAATCAGATCCAGGCTTTGTGGCAAATGTTGGACTGTGTGCCATATTAGTTTCAGACAGCCCTCTTTTGGGGAACATAATCATTTGCCTCTGAAGATCAGCCACATAAGAAGATGTGCAAAGTGATGGACAGTAGATTACATAGGGGAAGCAACACAGACAGTACTCCTTCATGGCCACAGAATGTTTTCTCTTTTCTAGGATCTAACAATCTAACAGCAGAAATATTCCTGTGCAGTATTTCTTCATCATGTTTTTTTACTGGTTTTGACAAGCTTCAACTCAAGGTCTTTGAGAGCAGGCCCTGTTCTAGTGTAATGTCCCTAGGCAGCTGCCAAGGGTGGCAGATGCAAATAGCCATCCCTTTGGAGAGACAGAGCCCTGGACAGCCTAGCTACTGCTGGGGGATATATGTGAGGACACAGCTACACATAGAAGCAGGTGTTCCTTCTCATTCTTTCAGTGGCAGCCAGGGCACTAAACCTAGCTCACCAAGGCTCTGTCCTTTGGTTCAATCCCAGCCCTTCTTTCCATAAGTCATCCTAGTCATGACCATCTTCCCTGGGCTGCTTTGAAGTCTGAACAAAACTAGGCTGCAGAGATGGGCACTATCTTTTGCAAATGGCTCAAATCGATGGCACTCACCAAGGGAGGATGTGGAAGCTCTGTTGTTTTGCTGTCTCTGCTGGAAGCATCGGTCCTCTTCACCCTCTAGGGATAATACAGCAGTTGAGACAAGAGTAGAGGCTGTTATATATAAATATAAAAATACATATATAAAGATAGTTCCACTACTGCAATGTTAAGTCAAAACCAGGCTACGAAATGCTCCTGGTGTACCTTCTGATTGCACCCTTCTCCCCACCAGCCACCATTACTTCATGTGGTCAAGGTTCCTTCCCTTAATGCTGGGAAATGTTTGCTCCCCTCTCCAGGTGGGCTTCCACAAAATGTTTGAGTTCTCATTGGGCTGGAGGTCGAGTGAAAGTTGTAAATGACTGCTTCTCAGTGTCCTATTAACTAGAGTCATGAAGAGAGGGGAAGAGAATCCTTCATTTCCCCATGGGCAGCTACCCACAGAGCACAGCAAAGTTATTTGGTCTCACTAGAGTTATTGTTTGCATGTTTTTTCCACACAGAGCTGAAAAAAAATCAGGACAGAAGGTAAAATGGGAATTAAGGTCCCCATGAAAGATATAATCTGCTAGAGATACCTGGTGCTGGATCCCTCACCGTACTGCTTGGTCATGTTTGAGGGCTGCACCACAAAGGCAGGTGGGGGCTGAAACGTGTATCTCATAAATTACTTTAGATGTCTAAATGCTTTTTTTGAACATTTCCTAATCACTCGGGCAAGGCATAAGCATGAGCCGATGCTTCAATGGCTTCCATATGTTGTAACAGCCCATGGGAATTAAATGATGTTTTTCTACAGCTTGTTGTTAGAAATGAGCTCAAACTAAATTCCACAGCTCAAGCACTACACTGTGCTTGGGTGCTCAAAGATCATGATGTTTGTCCTGTACTGCTCCACTCATTTCTGGATCAAAATTGCATTCGTGTTTCCCCCCTACGCTCTGAGCACTGCAGGAAGCAGAGGAGGGAGTTCTCAAGGTTTCAGCACTTCATGTCCAGCCATACAAGCCCAGGCAGATATGGCTAATTGGTGTTGCTGGCTGTTTTCATCCATCAAGTGGCAACAAAGGGAAATGCAAGTGTATGATGCATTTCAGTGTCTGAAATAGCCACTGCAAGCTGCATGGGGCTGAGGAAGGATGTACCAGGCAGCACAGATCCAGGCTGGGGTCTGGAGCCGCGACCTCACTGCAGGCTTTGTGCAGGCAGCACAAGCACTTTGCTCACAGACTGGGGTCTGGAGCACTGGGACAGATACATAAAGAAACCAAACTAGCTCCCTGACTGAAAAAGCAGAGCTTAGCCAACAGTGAACCCCCAAAAAAGAAGTGTTTGCTCTTAAATACAAGAGATATTTCAGTCCAGCCTCTAGTCCAAATCTTTCTTTTGTCTGCCTGAACTCTGTTTTCACAGAGTGTTTCAATGCATAGAGACACCAACGTCCCTGCAGCAGTCCTAATTGTCTGACTTTTGCTGATGTCTAGCAGTTTTTGACTCTGAAACTTCTAGATCAGCAACGACACCCATTCCTGTACCCTTCAGAAAGAATCAGTCTAGTTTACCCACCTTTCTGGAAGCATTTGAGGAGGATCCAGTCAGGCTTGTAGGCAGATACATTTCATTTTGGGTTTATTCTCCCCAGACATTATTATCTTCAGGGCCAACCTCTGGACTGCTCCACCACTAGCAAGACTTGAGGCTGTGACATTTCCATGCTGAAGCAGATCTCTAAAATGCATAGCACAGGATAGAACAGAAGATTATTTCAGTTGAGAGGGATAGATCCAATGAATCACCCCTTTTCACTGTGAGGAAAGTGTGTGATGGCCAAGCCCTGATTGAAGACTAGCAGCCCTTCTAATCCTTCAGGCTACACACGCAGGTCACAGGGTGACACTTCCTGTAACACAGGAATGTCAAAGGAAGGTGTCCACTGAGGCCAGGAAGGGTGCATGAAGGGGTTGAACCAAGCGATATGGAGCTCCAGGTGGCTTGGGGAACCCAGGTTGACTGCTAAGGATGGAAAATGTCCTTAGCCTCCTGCTCCCCTCTGCCCTGTCCCAACTTCTGTCTGTCCGATGCCTCCTACCCAGGCAGCTCTGGGAAGATGTGTTCAGCCAGAGCAGATGGGGACTGTGGGGTAAGAACTGGGGTAGGAGTGGGGATGTCAGGCAGACGTCCTCTGTAAAGACGCTGCTCAAAGGAGGATGGTGCATGTCATTGCCCTGAGGTATCGGAAGCCATCTCTGCTCCATTTACAGGACTCAAGCGCCTGAGTTCCCCGGGGTGGCTGTCCTCTTACCATCAGTGCTCCAGTTTTGGACTCAGTTTATAACCAGATGTTAGGCCGAATTTCTGTTGTAAAGGTAAAAAATACTGGTACTGAAGCGCCTTGAGCTGCGACCTCGCCGCGGGCTTTGTGCAGGCAGCACAAGCACCTTGCTCACAGCAGTGGGGGACGAGTTCAGGGTCGCCAGCCCGAGCTGCCCCCAGAGAGAGTGTTCCCGCTTAGCTCTCTGCACGCTGCCTGCCTCCCCTCATTGCCCACCTCCACACCTGCCTTGTCTGCTCGCTATGCCAGCCTGGCTTGCCAGTCTGTCTCCTGCTTCACCTGGCTACCAACCAGCTGCCTCCAGCTTAGGTTGTGAGCTCTTCTGGCAACGATAGGGCCTGTAGAGACAGAAAACAGGGATAGTGGGCACAGTGTCACTGGATGCCAAGGGAAAACCTCTCATTCCCTCCTCCTCATAAGTTAAGGAGCTGCCTCCTTCTCTGGAGAGGGCCCACTGACCAGGAACAGAGCTTATCCACAGCCCTTGGAGAGCGAGGAGGTGTCAGACCTGTCTGGGGAGAGCACCAGCCCCATAAGCATGTAGAGGAGGAGGACTTGCTCAAATACAGACATTTTCTTGATTGCTCAGCTGCTTTGGAGACTGATAATTTGGCTGTTATTGCAGATCTTCTTGGCATGTTTCAGACTGTCCTCTCCTGCAGCCTGACAGGCTGCAAAATGCCAAGGAGCCTGGAAAAACTCTAAAAAGGGGCATGTTGACTGCCCAAGACAAACATCTCCTACCCTGTACTGAGGGCTGGCAGCAGGGGCCGAACATCCCCCTGTGACTTTCAGCCATGACAGGAGTAGAAGAGGACAGTACCTTACAGGATGGGTTACACCCAGCTTTCATGACACTCTGAATCATGGGTGACCCTGGGGACACAGCCACCTACATCTGGCAGGAGGGACTGAACCCACCATGTTTGTGGTTCCTCTAGTTGCAGGCTTTAGCCTCTGAGTTGAAGGCGGGTTTCACAGAAGCGATGCAGGAGCTGTCCCGGATCCAGCATGGCGAGTATGCTCTGGAGGAGAAGGTCAAGAGCTGCCGCTGTGCCATGGAAGAGAAAGTGGCCGAGATGAAGAATTCCCTCAACACATTCAAGGTAGGAGTGTTGACCTGCAGGAGAGCTGTGTACCTGCCACATTAGCTTGAGTGACATGGGGCATCAATCCCCTGCCTCCATCAGTCATTCCGGCTTGAAAATAAAACCAGCTGCCATTTTTTGCAGAGGTAGCTGGTGTACTTCCTTTAGCTTTGTGTCTCTCCTGCCTTGGCCTGTTTTGTTCACAGGCCACTGTAAGCCACTGTGCCATACCTCTCCCTGGGTCAGGGCTCCTGCATTTCTTCCAGGAACCAAAGGTGCTGGGGAGCAGGGAATTAACACAAAACCTTAAAGACTTCTGTAAGCTGCATTCCTGTACAGCTGGCAGGAAGTGCTGCCTGGTTTGATCCGGCCCAAGAGGGTAAAGACAAAAGACACAATGACCTGAACCAAGTACAGCATGTAAATACACTTGCTGGAGAACTGCAGAGGGAAACATGCTTCCTTGGGCCCACCTCCAAATGCCATTAAAGGCAGGAGTCCTTCCAGTGCTTTCATCTGGTGGTGTATGAAGCACTATGTCTACATCTCCCACCAGTGCCTTAACCACGTGATGTCACACAGTCTTGGGTGAGTTGCTTGTAGTTGAATTAAGGGTTGCCATGTTGTGCATGGCACGTGTTACACACACTGGACATACAAGGGAAAAATATCTAAATCACAGAGCCACTCTAAAGCACCCTGAGAGATCTCTAGTTCACACCAGTCAGCTTTCAAAGCTGTGCTATGTAAGACTGATGGGCACCCTGGGAATGACTTGCTTTTGCTGTTTTTCTCAGGAGGAGCTCAGCGATGCAAAGTCAATGATTGAAGAAATCAGTGCCAAGCAGGAGGAAATGCAACAGAAAATTGAGCAGCTGCAGCAAGAGAAGCGTCGGGAATCAAGGAAAGTGAAAGCTAAGTAAGGGCCTGAACTCCAGGGCTCCAGAAGTACTAATTAGCAGTAGTGCTATTTTGTTTGTTGCCTTATAGCTTAATTTATTCATCTTTTCTTGGCTGGACATGTGTGTCAACCATGATACACATGGCTATATAACTGGAAGCTCTAGCCTTCAGTTCACCCCAGGCTTTTAGACCCCTCAGAGCAAACACAGCAGAAAATCCACCAATATCTCACTGGGATTCCAACAGCAAAACAGCCCCAGCAACTGGGCTGGTGAAACACACAGACATGCTAGAGACATGTTGGGGCAGGAATATTTTTCAAAGCGAGATCCTCATGGTGCAGGAGAATGTTTGCATACTACTGGGCCAAACTGTTACTGTGATGACAGATAGATTGCCCACCTTGGCCCTGATTAATCTCCTTCTGAAAAAAAGAGTTTTGGTGAGTGTACAGCTGCCTTGATGCAAATGCTTTGCAAATCTAGGCTAGACCCTTAGCTAATTAAGCCATTTAATTAGACGAAATATGTTCTCCAAAAGACTAGATCTGAAATGACCTTCTCCTATAGCCAGTGGAAGTTACTTCCAGAACATTATTCATGAATTGCATCATAGCCAACTCCATCAAAGCCAACTCCTTTCCTGGTCTCTGCTAGAGTTGCCTGCTTGTAACTGTGCTTGTACTCATAGTGGTGTCTGACACAACTGTAGTCTAGGAGCTTCACCTGCAGCACTCATACTTTCTATCTGTCTTATACTTTGTATTTGTACAGAAGAGCACAGAAGGATGATCATGGGTCACAGACAGTGCCTACACCTCTCCAGGGCAGCCCATTTCGATCCATTAACCTCCCAGAACCTGTGCTGATCAATGAAGATTTTACAAGCCTTTTACACAATGTGACATATGAAAAAGGTAGGAAACAGAGTAGGCAAATGCAATGTCTTCCTCAGGGAAAAAAAAATAAATTCTGAAAACAGTCACTAGGGTAAGAAGCTACCAAGTTTTTCTCAGGTGCCTGCAGCACAAAAAGAAAACAGAGGTGCTACCCCTGGCAGCACTGTTCCCAGGGTTGAGCACACAACTCGGCAGTGTCTCCGGGTAGCAAGCTTGATTTGATTTGGGAGATACTGTTCTGTGTACTCTCCCAAAAGCCATTGCTTTCCCCCTTCAAGATAAGGGAAGCAGGCTGGATCTTCTTTTCTGTAACGCTAGTGGCACAGACACAGAGGCAAGTAGGAGCCCCTGGTAAAAATACTACAAACTGTGGGTTTGTTTCTGTCTAAGGGAACAGGGATTACTCTGACAGAGGTCAGACTGGTATCCTTAAGTCAGCCAGTGGTATGGTCAAGAGGACATAGGAGCTGGTACATACATACACAGTAGTCTACTGGTATCACTGCTCCTTATGTATACACACTGCTAGGAAGATCACTGGCCCTTGTTAACCGCAGAAGCTGCTAACCCATGGTGTTAGGGTTACACCTTAACTAGAAAAACACTGTCAACTACCAAACACTTGTGAGGTTGGAATCAAATGAGAGGGGACAGACCGGAGCCATTTTTTCTATATTTAACTTTGGGGGTCACTATCTTGCTGCTCAGATAGGAAGACAATAAAAACATACATTTAAAATGTCAAAGGCAGAGATAAAAACTGTGTGCTGTTTTGTACTCTCTTATGCTCAGATTCTGACTGGCCATGGCTCACATATCCCTCCTGTACATCTACCCCTCTCATCCACTTCTCCCACTGCCTCTTTCCTTCCAGTCATCTCACCTCTCCGTTCTTCAAGAAGGTCCTTTCCACCCATACATATGCATACACTCGACACCAAGCACAATAGAGACCCCCCTACTTTAGCCTGCCTGCAGGTGTTACGGAAACAAAACCAGTAAAGATTCTCCTTAGTGGAGGATCTAACTGGGGTGTTTCCATAGCAAAATTGAGGAAGACTGCAGGGTCTAACCATACTGACTGGGATTGGCAAGAGGAAGCCTGCTCTGCAGCTGTCTTCTCTTGTAAAGTTTCCCTTTGTTCTTCAACAGTGTCTGACACCAGGATCATGCCGATGGGAGAAGGAAGTGTTAAAGTCATAGCAGGTCCAGGTAGGAAAATATGGAACAAGAAAATGATTCAATTAGAGTGCCTACTTTACTGTACTAAAGAAATGTTTTCAGATAATGTGTTTCATAAGAATGTCTTTCATTTTGCCATGCACCATCATTTTCATATTTGCAGTTGAGATATGAGGGCAAACCTGTGACCCTAAAGTGCCAAATACCTGACAGACAATGCAAATGATTGATATTTGGCAGGGAAAGCCTTTGTGCTGCTGCTTTCACAGGTTCTAAGTGCCTTTGCAGAAAGGAAGAATTGAGTCTTACTGATGTGGCAAAGAATGACGAGAGCTCCATTTTGCCATTTGAGAAGAGATGGTCTTTGCAGTGACTACACACCAGTAGAACTGGTGAGCTGTTTATTTGCCAACCAGCTTTCAGATTCCTTAGAGATGTCTGAAAAATAACAGAGGCATTTTTCTGACAAAAATTAAAAGTGGTCAGAAGTAAGAGAAAGGAACACTAAAGATCTTGGCCAACAAAAGGACAAATAAGAACAACCATTACATGTTCGCACTGTTCACTAGAAGCACTTGCTGTTCTGGATGGTTCTTTTGCTTGAATACACTTGTAAAAAAGAGAGAACAGAAACTATGGAAAATGGTTCACTGCAACCCAAATTCTAAGTATTTGCCTTAAAGCAATGATAGTTTACATGCATTGAGAATGGCATTTAAATCCAGATTATTATACTACTTTGTTTCTACAATACCTACCAATTAGTGCTGTATTACCAAGTCCTGAAGTGCTATCATACTTGGAATATATATTTTTGATTGCTGGCATGTGTCTAATTTTGGACCTTATTTAGTCTGATAATAAATGCTTGAAGAATGCAAACCTTGTTGTGACAAACTCCTCTCCAACTACACTTCTCTTTGTAAATTAACGTTACAAGGCTACAGCACTTGGGCACAGAGAATGCTTCAAACTCTCCCTCCAGTACATCAAACAGATGACAATGCAGCTTAGCTGCCTGCTGCAGCATAACCTACCAACTGAGATGCCAAGACCCATACAACTGTTTGCTATTGCAGGGGCAACCATAGAGACAGACGACAGCCTCAAGCCTTCCTTGACAGTAGAGGGGCAGTCGAAAGTGCATCTGTCATCAACGGTGTGGAAGCAGCCCAAGGACACCAAGGACTGGGGAGATGAATACATTTCCAAAGAGCAACCAGAGAGAGGGAAAGACATGGGTCAAAGCAGATACAGCTCAGCAGACAACGTTATATGTGAGCCCTCTTTGGCTGGTAAGGACAAAGTGGAAACTCTGGCTCGAGAGGCTCAAAGCTGCATTCACATCTAATGTGAGCTAGTCAATAATCAGCTTCTACACACAAGCCAGTTTCTCCTGCTAGGGGGAAACGTCTCAGGGCCTCAGTGTCCAAGAATTCTGGCCTTTGTACTTGTTAGTTTTTGACCTTGGCATATGCTCAGTGCCCAGGATACCCATTCTCCTTTCCAAGACCTGGTGGGTTCAGAGTACTGATGGGATTGTGACAGTGTAGTTGCTCAAGCGGGTGAAAAATATAGCCTCTCATTCTGCAGGAAACTGGATGTGAAGCCCTGGTATAATCTGTTTTGCCTTTGGTTGTTTGCTTTGCTGTTCTTAGCAGAAATCAAAAAGGGTATTAATAGGGGAAAACACATTTGCTTTGGAGCTTTCTCAGAAAACTGTGGCTCCAGTCACTTCTGGAGCATGGTGTAGCATATGGCTAGAATTACATATTCTGGGGAAAGTAGATACAGAAAGGTAAGAAAGTGGTGTCACTTTTCAACAGTTTCTCCTTTGATGATTTAATGTCAGATCATCAGTCTAAGCTGAGGCTGTCCTTGAAGGCAGCATTTCTTTATTTTTAAACTTAACCATTATCTTCTGGAAGCCAAAAGGCAGAATATTGCTTTGGAGCTGCTGGAGTCAGAAAGGAAATATGTCATCAACCTTTCCCTAATCCTGAAGATCAAGGCCACGTTGCAAGGGCCAGATGTGAAAAGAAGCACCAAAGAGAGGAGGTATTTGATTTAGCATGCTCTCTCTTGTGAGGAGTTTGCTTCAGTCAATATTCTTTCTGCATCATCCTGTCTCCCACTTTTCTTTCATCGACACAGAGACCTTTGAATGTATCAAACTTATTTCTAGTTGAAAACTGGAGGCACTGGAAGGCTTTTGCAGTGATTTAAGACTTTCCTGCCTATTCTCACATCTTGCCCACCTTGCATCCCAAACTATCACTGCTACTTTCAGTCTCCTTCTGAGTCCCATCAGTCTCCTGTTATTCTTTTGCATGCCTCCTGCCTGAGAGTAAACAAAGCTTTGTGTATTCACTGCCTGCTTCTCACAGAGTCCACCTCTACAAGCTGCTCTGGGCATAAACCCCTGGCTGCCATCTGTCAGGTATCAATATACACAAACATATACACATTATGCACACAGATACAAGGTCAGTGGTACTGATCCAGCTCAGCAGTTATAGCCAGCTCTTTGCAAAGGTCATCCCCTGTTGTCTCAGTTCCCAGGGTGGGATAGCTCCTACAGCTCTCCCTGTTCACTCAGTTTTGGTCTGGGAGTTCCCAGCTGCTAAGCAGATTTTGGGAGCCTAGTCCTTGCTGGCTCTTTCTAGCATTGGAGTCCCACATCCAATGAATAATTTCCCAGAAGTACATTGTGGGACATGTAATACATCAGTTGATGTGGACTCATTTAAACAGCTACATGACACGCACAGTTAAAACTGAAGCATGATAGTCCAAACTGAGGGGGTTTTCTATAGGACCTTTCCATCTAGCAAAAATATTTTTATATTTGATATCTTCATTCTGATTCTGGATGAAATTGGAATGAGATGAATGAAAGGCCATGAGTGGCACATTTTGACCAGCTCTGCATCAAAGGGTTGGCTTGTTAAAGGGCCTGAAAACATACAAAACTGGGGAGCAGTCCTCCAAGCACCCTGGGGTGGCTCAGGACTGCTGTCCTGTTTTATTAGCCACATCAGCATTGCTTTGGGCTTTTTAGTCCTGCAAATTCTTGTCAGCTACAAAATGCACTAGAGAGCTAGCCTAAGAAACCCTCTTAACACTGTACTAATAGCCCATTGGAGAGGGAGTACCTGCGTGTACATAGCAGCCAGCACAGGGCCTCCTGATACATCTAGAACTCCAATGAAAGTAGTTGTTAATACATGTATTTAAAGCAAGCCTGTGCTGACCACCCATGCATGTACACTTCAGCAGTACTTGCTTAGGGCTGGGCTGACCTCTGCATAACCAGTCTGACAATAGTCTCCCTCCCTTCAGTTTCTTCCCCAACTCTTTGCGGTACCTGGTCCAGCAGCATGTGGATTTACTTCATGCTCTACAGGAGCGAGTCCTGAGCTGGCCACGACAGGGAATCCTAGGAGACATCTTCCTGAAGTTAACGAATGATGAGGTATGTTACAGACCTCTCTGGACTCTTCTACTGATGCATGATGTGCTGATGGCCCACAGGTGGGCCAAGATACTTTGCAACAGAGGGGCTGTGGCAAGGGTAAAGCCTTTCAGCCACCTCCACTGAGCAGAGTCCCACTGCGTGGTGGCCCCTCTGCTGGATTACTTGGTTAGTGAGGGTGCCCACACGCTAGACCCACTTGGGTGGGCATCAGTCACACAGCACAGCCCTATAATAAATGCATAAGCACTTGGCTTGGTTGCAGGGGCCACATGTAAGCCCTGACAGCTTGGATATCTGTGTGCACAGAGTTTGAAAAGAGCCTGTTCCTTGTGCTGCCCCCCTTCCCTAATACACTTGGCTCAGTTATGACAGGTGGGGGGGCAGGCCTCTTGTCCTGTATGGTTTGTAGCCCTGAATAAAACAGCACCTCCTTCTCTGGTTGAAGTTCTGTCTACCCCCTGGGTCCTCTCCTGGAAGGATGTGTAAAAATTCATCTGAAGCTTCATAAATTTTTAGTCTTAAATAAGAAAACATTCTTCTTCACCAGCCTCTCTACACCTCCCATCTGCTATAAAACTTTATACACTGTGCTCAACAACTGAAAACAGCCTTTCATGAGCAAGTCCCAAACACTGATTCACACAGCAGCTCTGCTGCACTAATGAGCTTCCAGGAGTGATGGTGGGGAATCAACAGTTTTTCATTCTAGCTGGCTCTATGACCAAAAATATCTCTCAAGTTTCTTTTTCTTTTTTTTTTTTTTTTTTTTTTTCCCCTTTGGTAAGAATAATTTTCTGGACTGCTATGTTGCTTACCTGAGGGACCTGCCAGAATGCATCTCTCTGATCCACGTGGTGATCCTGAAGGAGGTAAATTTGCCTGTTTCACAGACATGCATTGGCAACATGCCAGCCTGGATCTCTTTTTGTTGTGCCTGCCCACATCAGGACTCTTCTGGCAATCCACTTCTTGTGTTGCCAAATGCCAGTTCCCTGAATGCTGTCACTGCTGACACACACCTACAAAAGGCAGCTTTAGCATGTTCATCACTAGGTGTAACCAAAGCTACACTTTTGCTGTGACATAATGAAACAGTGTCTTAGCCCAAAACTCCCATGAAGCTTGCCAATGGCACGTGCTATCTAGACCTGTCCTGGGCAGATGGTGTCTCCTGCAAAATGGAGGACTCATTCAAACTGGGAGACCAAGAGTGAGGCTGCAAGCACTTTAGAAAGAAAGTAGTCTCTCTCTACTGTTCAGCTTCAGGTATTTGGTCTCACACCATTGACTCTTGGCTTAAACTAGGAAAGTTAAATATAAAGGTAGTTTTAAAGTGCAATAACTAAACCACATTGTCTCGCTTCAAAGGCATCTTAATTTAGAAGTCAATCTCATTTTGGACAATTCATTTGAGCCTATACTACGAAGTTAATTCTCAACAACAGTATCTATCTGAGGTTTTAGTGAAACTTAACCAGTACACTTGAAACATACAGCCCTACTTAATAAGGCTGAGTGTCCCTCATAGATAAACCCTAATCTAAGGAATTTTCATCTTTAGGACTAGTATTGCCAGTGGAAGGAGTTACAAATATCCCTTCCAGAAGCAAGATAAAACTGGTGTATTGTCACACACAACTGCCACTTGACTGGCGAGCTCCTGTGAACTGTCATAACTGCTTACAACATAACTACTCATTAAACTCCATTAATATTTGGAACAGACATGTTCCAACTCTGAAGTTGTTTTCTCTGTTTCAGGTAGAAGAAGAAATCAAGTCTGATCTCTACATTCTGTTCTTCCATATAGTCCAGCGAATCCCTGAATACCTTATTCATCTACAGGTAGGGCTCCTGGAAGGAAACTGTCTTGCTGAACTCTTAATCACATGTGACTTTTAACTCAGAGCTGTTATTCAGGCCTGTAGATGTACAGGGCTTTTGGCTAAGGCAGTGAGTTCTGAAAAAGACCTTGGAAAGGGAAAGCCAGCTGAGAATGGCTTAATTTTCACCTGAAACTTCCTTCTATTTGCCAGTTTCTCCATTTGGCCTTACAGAACCAATTTTTTTTTTTATCTCTGAGAAACCAAAAGCTCTGCTGCCTGCTGCTCTAGGAGAACTGGTTGGGGGCATACATCTGCTGTGAGCTCTGACCTAACCCTTGCAACAGAGCTGGCCTCTTTGCAGAGTGGTCCACATGTCTGTTAGCTGAGAGACTGAGAGGGCCAGAGGCTCCTATGCACAGCAACCTTTCCTACACTTCTAGGTCACAGAAGGCTTGTCTGAATTGTACTAAAACGTTTCAGACAAGTCAAACAACACAGAAAGCAAGCCCTGCAAAAACACAAGACACACTGCTAAACTCAACCAGTGCATCACCCACACATCCTATGATTACATTTACAGTGGTTATTTTTGTATCTGCACCAGAGTAGGAGGCAGGACCCATCCAAGCTGATCAGAAACTGGTGCTGACTCGAAGAGCTCCCAGAGGGCAGTGCCATGGGCACTCCACAGCACTAATCCATGGTCCCAATAGCACTTTCTCCCCAGAAGGGGTTAGACCACCCTCCAAACAGCCTGCTCTCCTCTGTGCTCCAGAATGTCCTGAAGTTCACGGAGCAAGAGCACCCTGACTATTACCTGCTGCTGGTGTGTGTGCAGCGGCTCCGGGTTTTCATCTCACACTATAGCCTCCTCTTCCAATGCAATGAAGACCTGCTTATACAGAAGAGGAAAAAGCTGAAAAAGTAAGCATTTCATCAGCTTGTTCTCTCTGTCACTGGGGAAAGGGAGGTGTGGGGGAAGCCTAGAAACAGGGGGTTTAGGTCTAGGCAAAACCAACAAGCACACTGCTTTGTTGAAATAAACCAAATCCCTTTATGTACGTATGCCGGAGAAGGGCCTGCTATTGGCATTTGTCATTCAAACTGTTAGATTTGGAGTAGACCCTTATGCCTAACTCAGGGCGAGATGAAAATCAGTTAATCCTTCTAAAAATAGCAGCCATGTATTTCATGGGTACATGAGATTCCTTAAACTGATGGCAAAGTCACTCCCTAGTGAGAGAATAGATGGGGACTTGGCTGCTTTGGAAGCTCAGGGCCCTGGTGAATGCCAAGACTCTTGCTTGAAGCCCTAATAGGCTGAGAAATAATAGTGTAATCTTAATTTACTGGAGGAGTGGGGTGGGAGAAACAAAAGCCTCCTGTAACCTGTTTGAGATGAACTGTGATAGAAATTACCCTGAATGTGGATTCTCAGTTGTGGTACTGTGGTTCAAAAGAGTTCATTGAAATTAAGACTTTTTACTAGAAACAAAATCTGGTTGCCTTTGCTCCTTGTGATGATTCACTGAAGGGGTAGGACAAGATCAAACCTCAATGGAAATTTTCAAATATGAAGGGTGGTGAAGGACTAGAGCAGACTGCTGGGGAGGGACTGCTATCAGGAGAGACATTAAGAACAAGACAGAAAACAGGATACCCTGCTGACTGGGACAGAATAAGTGGAACAGTTCCTTCCTTGGGGCGGGAAGAGGTGAATAGGAATATTAAGGTCCTTCCCAACTCTGTTTTCTGTGATTCTACATGCTCGTGCTCATTCCCTGCCTTATTTCTTAGCACGACGATGGATTTCTCCTCCCTCAGGTCATCCCTGGTGAAACTGTACAAAGGTCTTACTTCCCAGTGCACGAGCCAAGAGGTTTCTCCAACACCCAGTGCAACATCTATCCGGGACAGTGGGATCCACTCTGAAGAGACAATACAGTCCTTCCCACCAGCACCTTCTTCTGGCACAACCACCCCGTAAGCCTATTCTCCTAGTACAAGGCTTTCAAAGTAGGCTGAAAACTCCTCACTCATACTATGTCAGTGACACTGGGCAGTTAGAGAGGGTAATTTCCAAGGCTACTCTCTGAGTATCAATAGAGAAAGGAAGGGCTGGCTCCTTCCTGCTATCCATTACCATGTGGCTTACAAACAGAAAACATTCCAGAGCCCTACTTAAAGCTGACAGTGCTCATGTTGGCTGTCTTAACAGTATATCAGGGAGGACATATATTTATGCAGGGCTGTCAAGCAGTGTGCATAGTGACACTCTGCATTATTCCCTGTCAACGTGACAAGAGAGAGGAAATGTGATCAAGATCTCAGACTAGCAAAAAAACAAAAAAAAAAAACAACCAACCAACCAAAAAAGTACTTTTCCACAAAATATGTCAATGAATGAAGGGACTCGCTATCACAAGATGCAAATATAAATGGGCTTGGAGAGGCACAATATTAATTCAAGAAAGATAGGGCTACTGGTATCACTTGGCAATCTTTGGCCATTTCTAACCTACTGATAAGTGCCAACGGAGATTATTATTAGAGAAACACACTATAATTGCCTTTTTTCTTACATCAGTTATTTGTGGTTGATGTGCTTCTTTACACCATATGACACTAACAAGGAGAGTTTGGCTTAATCATCATCCCCTATCCTCCTTCTCACCAGTCTACCCAAACCAATATCTCTCCCCTCAGACACGATGCTCGAGACCCCCATCTTGGTAGCCTCTGCTGGCACCTCCCCAGTTTCCCCACCTTCATCCTGAACTAAGGACAAAACAGTGGTTCACGTGGGGCCTCATCAGCACAGAAGAGAATGGGGAAAAGTAACTTGCTAGGCTGGCCACTGGAGCTCCTTATACAGCTTAGGTCAGGGTTTGCCTTGTCTGCCATGAAAGAATGCAGTCAGATCACCTTTACCCTTACATCAGCTGTAAGTTCATACCAAGGCTGTTGCTGAACCTAAGTCTCCCAGCCTGGTCTAATGCATGGGGTTATCTTCCCCTGGAGGCAAAGCTCTGCACATTCTGAACAGCACAAGGTTTCTGTTCCCCCACTCCAATAATTATGCCCCTCAGAAGATGGCAGTGGGACTTTCCTAACTAGTGTTTGTTAAGGGCCATGGAAGTGCACATCCTGCACTTAATACCTCATCCAGAGCAGTAGTTTGCTGACTTACCTGGGAACATAGAGAGGGTAAGAGCCCTCTAAGTAATCCCAACACTTCCTGGGACAGAGTCACTCAAGACACTCAAGATTCTTGGACAGAGTTCCTCCCACTCCAGAGAGGAATCTTGTGCACCTGAAAAGACATTCATGAAAGTAAGATGCAGCCCCTACATTACAGAAAGTAATAATCCAAAATGCAGATGAACAAGAGTGAGATGGAGCAGTAGACTCCTCATCTCAGTTTGTATTCCTTTCGTGGTATGAGTACAGAATACAGTCCAAAGCTACTTGATGAGCAGTTCTACTGTTGTTAAGCTTGCTCCTGCTAACCCAGGCAGGCTGTTTCTCTTAGTAGCAGCTCTATTACTTTCTCCAAGATATGAAAGTAACTTTTGGCCTTTAAAGCAAGAGAATGGGGCTGGGAGACTGAGGCAGAAAGGGGGCTTGACATGCTATCTCTCAGTCTCTTTAGTATTCCACTTCCTTCTGTTTTTTGTTTGTTTGTTTGTTTTGTTTGTTATTTTTAAGGCATTTGATGCCCCAGATGAAGAAACCCCAAGCAACCATGATGGAGAACATCCAGGCTGTAAAGCCCCCTGACTGGGAAATGGAGAGTAGAAAACATGAGAGGCCAGAGAATATCCTTGCATCCTCTCAGCTCACAGAGCAGGAACTCAAGGCTCTGACAACCCCCTTACAATCCATCCCTGAAATGGAGTATGAAGCACCGCCGGCTGACGCAGTGGGAAACACCGAGAGAGCCATCAGGACCTCTGTGGAGCTGCTGCAGGATGCGAGGAACTTTGCACCAAGCTATGAAGAGTTTGACTACCCTGGGGAGGTTTTCACCCTGCCAGGCCCCTATGAAGATGATGCCTTTCAAAACCTTGCTCTATTTGAGAATTGCTCCCCAGCCTCTTCTGAGTCCAGCTTAGATATTTGCTTCCTTAGGCCTGTTAACTTCACATCAGAACCAGAGAGGACAGATCATGCCTTACAGCCACTGCCTAAGAGCTGCACTCCTGTGAGTAGCAGTACGTACAAGCGTGAGATGTTCCACAGCAAAGGCAAGCAGCTGAGCAGGTCTCTGAAGGAGCTGCCGAGAAGTGCCGAGGGTGTGAGCACCAGGCTCTACAGCACACGGAGCAGCAGCGGGAGCCGGCTGCAGCAGAAGCAGGAGAGGAATGTCCAACCTCACATGATCTCAGCCTCATCTCGAAGCTCCCAAAGGAGCTACTTCCCTCCACAGAGAGGAGCGGGTGAAAAACAGAGCTTTTTGGAAGTAAGGAGGCTTAAATAGGCACATGGTGGTGCAGAAGCAGCAGCAGGAGAAAGATTTGAGATACAGTTAGGGCGGAACATGCCAAAATAGCTTCCAAGTCCACACACTGCAAGTCCTCATCTGCATGTACGTGCCCAAGGGAGGGACAAAGCATCTCCTTTTCACACACACCTTTCCCAGGGATAAGAATGGGTTTGAGGCACAGAGATGGCCGAGTGGCTGCTAGAACACCATTGAGACAAGCTTAGCCTCTTGTGTGTCACTGAGCATCCCCCACAAGTAAATGTAGTATCTGATCAGGGTCCCTAACTGTGTGCAAAGCTGTTCAAAATTACTGCTATAGGGTGACATGAAGTTGAAAAGATGTGTTTCCACCTGCTGTGAGGAGTGCTGGGTTAAGAAAACCACTGGATTTGGTATCAGATCCTCAGCTGGTGTAAACCAGCATGACTTGGCCAAACTCAGCCCATTTACACCAGCAAGGATCTGGTCCATGGGTTTTGTTGCACCTGTGTTTGTTGCCTGGATCATAGACTCCTGATTAAGTCTGTGAAAACAGTAAGAGCCCAGCAACCATGTCCTTCAGACAAGCACTGGCAAGGCAGACAGCCCTCAAGTCCTTTGGGAGACAGCAGGTCTTGCAGGAACAATGTTTCCACACTCTGTAGTGCCTGTTCAGGGTCAGCTTTGAGCTGTCAGACAACTTTCATACTTCCTGGGGACGAGCCGCCTAAGAGTGCTGTGAGGTGCTTAGCTAATTCTTTTGGTGTTGCATGGAGAAACACCCTCCTGTTGAAATGAGGCAAGATGCAGATGAGGCTGTAGATGTAGATGACTATGGGAGCAAGGTTTCAAAGGCCCAACTGAAAAGGCAGAAAGGAAACCTCAGAAGAAAAGACAGAAAAAAGAGCTCAGTGAGTGAAGGAGGTAGTAGATGGATGAGCAGGGGAGATGAGGCAGAGGGAGAAGAGGCATGGGGACACAGTACCCCTCACATACCCCTGAGAAACCTGTGAACTCTTTGGCACTCACCCTGCAGAGTTGTGGCCCACAGCAGGGTGCCAGTGTGGAGCTATCCAGAACTGCAGGATACATTTCTCCCTCACAGAGCAAAGGAGACACCATGGCAGTGGTGGGCAGAACTGGAGAAAAGGGACTTGTCCAGAGCCTTGCTGAGAGGACCTTGGCACTCTCCTAAAAGGGGGAGAGTATCTTTTAGGTATATTTGCCATGAAGTGTGTGAGCTAATGAAGCCTTCTGCCCCACAGACATAAAAACCAGGCAGCAGCAGAGCCAACACAAAAGTCATTCACTGTATCAGCTCAAAATCCTGAAGCTTCCCTGCTCTGGCAAACAGAGCTCATGAATAAAGAGAGCATGGGAAGTTCCTTCAACTGTCCATGTTGGCTTATTCCCTCATTGGCAAAAGGGGATAGTAAGCTCCCCCTAAACAAGAAGCTTAGCAAGGATGGCTCCAGTTCCCTCTAACAATGCTTATCCTTT